>JAVSCE010014729.1:0-95114 GCA_032199065.1 Smutsia gigantea
GGACTCCTTCCCTGCAAGCCTTCAGTGAACACCCAGCGTGGGGGAAACAAAGGCCTGTGTGCCAGTGCTGTGAGGGGGGTGGTCAGGGTGCTCCGGCTCCCCCACTCTAGACTAGCCCCTCCTTCACGGATGGGGAGATCGGGGCCAAGAGCCTTGCCCACTCCACATCAGGGCAGGCCTGGCTTTCTGGCTCTGAGCCCCCGGCACTTGGCATCAGCGCTCAGCTCACACTGGTGGAAGGAGTGGGCTCGGTGTGGGGGGCCGTGGGAAGTGGGGCAGCAGTTTGCGGGGAGGCCTCCTCCTCTTTAACACCCCCAGAGGGCTCAGAGCTGCCTGCTGCCCCTCAGATATCCCTGCCTGTTCCAGGCCTCTCTTTTCCGAAAGAGGCTCCAAATGGCAGGTGCGGGGATGAGTGCCTGGGGCCACAGGTCAGGGGGCAGTGCATATGATGCTGTGTGTGCAGGGCTGGACACCCAGAGCTGGTGACATTGTGGCATTAGTGGTGCATTCATGGACCCAGGGCCAGTTTGGCAGACAGCAGAGGGCTGCTGCAGGGCCAGGGACACAGTCCTCAATAGTGTGGGGACAGAGGCACATCTGCTCAGCTCTCAGGTGTGCCAAAGAACAGCTGCAAGAGGTGGAGGCCTGAGAGGAAATCAGAATCACTTGCTGCAGGAGGGAATAGGAGGGGGTGGGGTGGCTGGAGAATATGGGGTGTGGAAGGTTGTGAAGCAGGAACTGGCACCTAAGGGTGAGCGTCAGGCTTGACGGAGGAGGGGACCCTGAGAAAGGTGGTGCTGCAAGGGATAGCCTGGGGACAGGAGCCTCTGGGCTGGAAAGGAATGTGGCGCTTGTGTAGAGTATTCTGCAGATCCCTAGTGCCCCACTGGTCCTGGCCCAGCCTCTCTCCTGGGCCGCCTTCTCTGTTGAAAGGCAGTTCGCTGCGGGTCACTGGAGGCCACACCCCCAGGCCTCTGCATCGCTGGACCCAGAAAGAGTGTGGGCTCAGGAGCCTGGAGGTGGCACTAGCTGTGGTACTTAGGAGCTCTGTGACCTTGGCAGAATTTGGCAAGAGCCACACTGAGCCTTGCTTTCCTCATCTGGAGAATGGGGAGAACAGCACCTCATTTGCAGGGTCGTGACAGTGAGTAAGATGCTGGCCATGACCAGCAGGAATTGTTGGGACCCAATGCTCCCCGTGTCCCGCCCTTTCACCCCATGTCCATGTGGCTGACGTGGATGGCTCCCTCCCTCTGTAGAAGCAGTCCACCCCTAATGCTGTTCCTTGGCTATCTGAGGTCTCTGGTGCCCCTTCATTGTCTTTTGCTTGTGGGCCCCCCAGACCCCAGAGGAGGGCCTGGTGCTGGAATGCATAACTGAGTGATGGGGTAAATGAGGCGGACGGAGGGACGGGCCAAAGTCCAGAGCCCGCCTTGCCTGCCTCCCGCTTGGAGTTGGCTGGGGCTGTTCAGTGGGTCTGGGGCTAGTCCCAGGGTGGTGGGGGTTGGGCTGTGGGCAGGACCCCCAGGGCTTGGGAGGTTATCCTGCAGCTCAGCTTGGGTGGGAAGGGCAGTGTATTTCCTTCCCTGTGGGGACTCACCCCCATAAGCCAAGACTCCTGGGTCCTGGACCCTAACAGTGATTACCTTTTGTGTCCCATATACACTGTGCTTGTGCACAGGTGTGACACACACGGGTGTGCTTACATACCTGGGGATGCAGTGGGTGCCCACCCATGTCCTGTGGGACACTGGCCAATGCCTTTGCTGGCCCCAGAGTGTGCTGGCGGAGTGTCCAGCCCTGTCCGCCCACTGTGAGTGGCGATGCTGTCTGGCAGGGCCTGGGCTGCTTGTTCCCAGGCCTCACTGGGTGTGTGTCCCTGTCTGGCTCCCCCGCTCCAGCCTGACCCTCCCAGGGATTTGGACAGCCTGGGCCCAGCCCTTCCCTCCCTGCAGGCGGGCAGCAGGCGTGGGGGCTGCTCGGCGGGCTCGCCCCTGGCTGAGGCCCAGGTGCAGGCAGAGCTCATAGCCCCACGCACCGGTTCCCCCAGAGCTGGGTAGACAGGAAAATACCAGACATAGTTGTGCAAAGGTGGCTGCAGGCGGGCAGGCAGTAGGGGGTGGGGGCCGAGGGGAGGCCTCTGTGCCAGCCTGGCTCCAGCAGCTGGCGGGCATGCACATCTGTGTGGCTGTGCATGTGCAGTCTGGGGCCCATGTGTGAGCGGCTCCTCTCCAAGCTGGTGTCACCCTGATGGAGCTGGGGGAGGAAGTCCATCTCCTAGGAAGCTGGGACTGGTGAAGGGTGCAGGGGAACCAGCCAAAGGCCTCCCAGCTTCAGTGCTGTCTGAATTATCTGGGTGACCTTGTCCAGCCAAGTTACTGTGTGGGGCACCCCTAGCCCGGAGGCGACAGGAAGAATCCTCAGGGCTACCGGCTGCAGGTGCCTCCTGTGTGCCAGGGGCCAGGACGAGCTTGCCCTGTGAGGTGCCCTGAATCCCCACCCTGCCTGGTGAACTGCCCCCTTATCATGCGTGGTGCCTGTGTTACTGCTCAGAGGAGGTGATAGGGACCCATCTGAGGCCCATAGTCAAGGGCAGGGGCACAGGGGACTGAGACCAGGTACCCTGCGGTGCAGGGGGTGGGGGTGGGAGTCGCCCTAGGCCCCCTTGGCTGAGAGCAGATCATCTCTCCACTGCTGGGTCACCTGGGGGCACCTGCACTCTCACCTGGGCGGAGTCGGCCCTCCAATGGGATTGGTAAGGCGCCTGCCTGCTGAGCAAGAAATTCCCAGAGAAGGCCTACCCCGTGCTCCTCCAGGAAGTGCTGCCGGCCCTGGCCCCTCTCCTGGGACCTCCTGGGCCAAGGCCTCTGGCTAAGCCCCTCCCCCGTGTCCTGGGAGGAGGCCTGCTCCTTCCGGGCTGCTCAGAGCCTCTCCGGGGCCTCCCAGCGCTGTCTTTGATGCACTGGGGCTCTGGAAGGTGTGGAGGGGCAGCTGTGGCCACGCTGCACAGGACAGCAGAGGCCTGAGGCTCTCTGAGGGGCACAGACTTGTTTAGTTACACACTGAAGTGTGCTCTTAGATGAGGGTGACATGGCAGTGTCTGTGGGTACAGTGGGGAGGGCCAGTCCCCCGCTCAGCTGCCCTTACAGTTCTAGATTGACCAAAGGCTGGGGGACTCAGCAATGTTGACAATTCATTGAATGAGGTCCATTAAGTACCCAGTAGGCACCCAGCACTGTTCTAGGCGCTGAATGTTACATACTAATGGGAACCACTAATCATTGGATGTGCGTCACTACACTGATTTCTCCCCCAGACCCAGTGGGTGGTGGGGGTCTTGCTACTGTTTTTATCACTTCACTTTAGAGATTAGGACAGTGAGTCTCAGACCTGGAGTGACTTGCCCTAAGTCACATGGGCAGGAAGTGGCAGAGCCAAGTTGTAGACCCAGGTGGTCTGACCCACACTTGGAGCCCTGCTGGGCTGCCTGTTCAGGAAGGGGGGCCCTGAGAGGATGAGGCCCACCCCTGCCTCCAGCCCCTGCCACAGGGTTTGCAAAAGAGGGTGGAGCGCTTGGCCAGAGCAGGGAGGGAGCCTTAGCGGTTCCCAGGAATGTGGGGACGTTTGCTTTGGCAGCATTCTGCCCTCAGCTCTCCAAGCCTCCCTGTGGGCCCCCCAGTTGGCCCCTCCAGTGTTCACCCACTGCCTGCTGCCCTCCTGGGTTCTCCACCTAGCTCCCATAAACCCCTGGGCAGGGAGGGGGTGCCCAGCTGGGGCTCCTTTGCCTGCCCTCCCCACATGCATGGGCCTAGGGGGGCTAATAGTGAACTTGGCTTCGGCACGCACCTGGGCTTGAATTCCAGCTTTGCCAGACGAACTGTGTGCTCCTGGACGAGTCACTTAATCCTCCCAAACCTCAGTTTTTGCATCTGTAAAGTGGGGATGAAGCCTTAATAGGTGCTGGCACATTGCCCAACTATCAACAGCTGGCTGTCGGCACTACTGTCCTGTAATACCCACCCATGGTGCCCCGTCTGGGCTTGCCACCCCCTTGTTCAACCTGGGATGGGGGTGGGTCTGCCCTCCAGCCCTCAGTTTTCCCATCTGTAAGACCAGTGCACTGACAGGGATGGTCCCAGTCACCAGACACTGGGGCGCCCACAGAGCACAAGGGAGGCCGAGGGACTTACTTCCCTTTTCCATTTGATATCAAGAAAGCCACATGGCCTTTTGAGAGGGGCATCTTGGGCCCTTCTCCCCAAGTCCTAGGCAGGATGGGCCACAGCTGACCAAGGGGCAGTGTCGGGACTGCCCCAAGAATAAGGGGTGCCCCTCATGTTACTCTTGCCAGCACTGGTGGTTACTCACCTGGCCCCATGCTGCTGTGAGGCAGAAGGGAGAACCCGTATTGCACTGGGGCCCTGTCCTCTCTGCTGATGCAGAGGAGACCTGAGTTCTCAGGGTGGGTGTGCAGGAGCCCCACCTAGGACACCACTCCAGGCTCAGGGCCAGCCAGCTGACCTTCCCCAAGTAGGAAGGAGGGCCTTCATCCACAGCAGATTCCAGCCAGCTTCTGTTAGCCCAGTGACCTTGAGTCTCAGTTTCCCATATGTTGTGCAGCAGGGTAGGGGCTTTAGTGGGTCCAGAGAATGGAGAGCAGACGGTGCCTGGCACGTGGTAGGTGTGTAGCGGACGTTGACTCCCTTGCTGGCTGCGTTCCACCCCAGGCCACAGGGCCCAGGCGGAGGCTATGCCTTTCCGGGGCCTCCGTTTCCCGAGCGGCGTGGGCCCGGCCGCCAGGTGGGCCGCCGGGAGGGGGCGCTCCGCGGGCTGCAGCTGGGAGCCGTCTGCGCGCAGCGGAGGGCGCACAATAGCGGCCATTGTCTGGGCTCGGCGGCGGGGTGCTGGGCGCAGGGCCCCGCGCGGCCCACCCTCGGGTGACCCCCGCCCCCGCCGCCCCGGTGGTCCCCGCGCGCTCCAGCCCCCGGGGCTCTAATCAGTTCCTCTCGCAGCTGGAGTCTCGGCGCGGGCGCCCGCGGGCGCGACCACCTCGGCGCCGCCTCCCCGCCCGCCTACTCGCCGCGGGTGGAGGGAGCGGGCGGCAGGGAAACTGAGGCGGGGGTCCCGCAGCCAGACTCCCGGGGAAGGGACGCGCCCGCCGCCGGCCCGCTGGGGCTGCGGAGGGCACATGGCCGCCGCCCCCCTCTAGGAAACGGGGCAACACGGACCCCCCGCCCACTCCCTGGCACCCGGAGGGGACCGCGGCGCCCGTCCCGGGCCTCAGAGGCCCAGGAGAGCGTGACCCTGACTCTTGCCTGCCCCCCTTTACCCAGCCGGGAACAAAGAGCAGCGCCCAGGGCGGGGGTTGGGTGGAAGGTGACGCTTTAAAGTTGGCCAAGGTCAGGACGGGAGTGGGGTCACAGGCGGTCTTCTCCCTCGTATGGGGCGGCCATTGGGAGGGAAATTCTGGGTGGGGCCGGTCTGGGGTAAGGGGTGCTGGAACTGTGGGGTTTGGGGCGGCCCCTTCCTCCTTTCCCAGGAGTGGGGAGACCGAGCTTTTGGGCTGGGCTCTAGCTTCCATCCGAATGAACCCCTGCCTCCCTGGGCAGAACCCAGTGGCAGGAAGTAGGGTGGCCGGCCCTGGGGACTGAGCCTGCTGACTCAGGCCAGGGGCTGGAGTCCCCCCTCCCACCTTGGGCACTGGGCCCTGCCCTGCCCCAGGAGACAGGCTCCTCTTGGGGCCCTCCCTACTTCTAGGCTGAGGCAGTGTCTCCTGCAGGTCTCCAGAACAAGGTGGCCCAGGACCCAGGGCTCCCTCCTGGCTCCACTTCGGCATGGGGAGAGGGCAGCAGGGCAGGTGCCAAAGGATGTTACTTGGGCCGTGTTGAGAACGAGAGTCAGTGACGGTTTGAATTCCCAGTTCCCAAAACATCCCTGGGACTTGCCTGCATGGTTCACTTTTCCCGAAGGTCCCCTTGTGAGTGGGGGACAGAGGCTGTGGGGAGGCCTGTGGCCCTAGGCCAGTTGAAGGACCAGGCCACCAGCCCTTCCTGGCTCCTGAATTCTTAATCAGCATAAATATTTACTTCCTTCCTCCCCTTCCAGGCTCCCAGCATAGAGGAGCTCCAGGGAGGTTGGGCCGGGCCTGTGTCTAAAAATAAACAGGTGGAGGGACAGGGAGACAGACAGACGTAACGGGGGTGGGTCAGGCAGAGGGCACTTCCCTGCCCAGCCAGTGGGAGAGTGGAGGGAGCCCAGGTCCATCCTTCACTGTCATCCACCCATCTGCCCGCCTGGGTCTGGAGCTCCTAAGGACAGAGTGGCAGCCTGGTCCCAGTCCTCCTTGCACCTCTGGTAGCCTCTGGCCCATGCATGTCTGGGGGACAAGCCAAACAGATTTGGTTCTCACATGATGGGAGTTTAACAAGGACAAGTCAGGTCACAGACCCTGGTCCCACGGCCAGGTACAGCCCCTCTCCACTTGCCTGGATTCATACTCTGATATCAGCCGTGTGCTGGCAGGGTCCTAGAATGTGTCCGCAGAAGCAGAGGGTCCTGATCAAGGGGGAGGACCACTTCGTTCCCTGTGTGCCTGGAGGGTCTTGGCAGAAGTGGAGCTTGTCGGGGAAGATGGGTGAGCCAGGGCTCAGAACCTGGTGAAGACTATTTAAAGTTACTGGAGGGGCTCAGCCTGGAGGAAAGATGACGGTGCCATGGGCCAGTCCTCCCCCGTCCTGCCTGCTCCATGGAGAGGGCTCTGGGCAGCTCTGTGAGCACATGGACAACACCGGCCCCCGAGGAGACACCCGGGCAAAATATACCAAGTCTTTTCCCACGTAGTGGTGGCTCCAGGGATGTTCTGGATTCAGTGGAGAACCGGAATATCTCATAGTGTTGACTTGTTTAGCAGATAGATTTTCAGGGTTAATCACCTGCAAACGCAAGGAAACTTTCATGTATGTGAAAGGACTGCCACTGTGAAAGAAGTTTGAGCTTGGGATGAAGAGGTGACCTTGATCTTGGGTCATTTATGTGTAAGAAAATTACACCATTGAGAAATTCTAAGGATATGGTGAAAATTACAGCATGAGAACTTATAAAAGAATATCATCACCAGTAAAAAATGATACATGTGTGTATTTTACTAACCACCAGAGCTGGAGGGACCCCTTCCCGCTAACCTTGCCCCTGGCTGGCCTGTCTGGGCCACAGTCCCCAACTGCCCTCTAGTGGCGGCCCGCAACCGTCTGGACCTCACTTGGGAGGCAAGGCTGCCTGTCTGCACCCCCCATCCTTTGGGGCTAGGTTTTGCACAGCTTGTTTGGGATAGGCTATCAGGCTTGTCCCCTCAGAGAGGGGCTACAGCTGCCTAGGGGCTCTGGACAGCAGGCATTTGACAGTCTGTAGTTGAGGACCACTAACAGCCACCTGGGAGGACACTCATTGCTCCTGTGGCCTGGTTCCAGGTCTTCTGGCTGAAACCATGCATGTGTCCCAAGCAGGGCTTCCCACTTGGTTAGAAATGACCTTTGGGACTTGGTTGGCCAATTCCAGGGACAATATCTGGACTTGAATTTCTGGGATCTGAGGTAGTGTCATCTCTAAAATTCAGTTTCATGGCAAAATGAACTGAGTTTTGCCTCACAGAAAAGACTTGTGGGAAGTGGACATGGAAGCTCTGAACAGGTGGTTGATTCTCTCCACTGTACCTGCTGGCCAGGGCCACTTACGAGTTCTTCCTACCTGGGGACAGCACTTACACTGCTTCACACCCACTGCCTCCCTCTCCTGTGGGCTTCAGTGGGCACAGCCTGAGAAGGAGCCTGTGGTCACTGTGTCGCAGTACAGCTCCTGTCCTTCCCCAGGTTCCTGCCTGAACACTAGCTTGGGAGCTCCCCACTGCTTGCTGCCACCTCCAACCCCAGCCCCTCACCATGCACTCCCTGGACGAGCCGCTTGACCTGAAGCTGAGCATCACCAAGCTCCGGGCGGCAAGAGAAAAGCGGGAGAGGACGCTCAGTGTGGCCCGGCACCGAGTCCTGCACAGGGAACTTGGCCTGGTGGACGACAGCCCCAGCCCAGGCTCTCCAGGCTCCCCCACCTCAGGTACTGTGCCCCTGGCAGGGCAGGGGTCTCTGGGCCCTGATGGAGCCATGGCATTAGGAAGAATGTCCTAGTGTGTCCACCAGAATGTAACCACAGCCCCTTATAGCTTCTGGCTTAGAGTCTGCCCATTTGCCCTCCTAGCAGTTTATCTTTGGAGGCGACTTGCCCAGTTCATGAAGCTGTCGCAGCAGAGCTAGGGTTCAAGTTCAAGTTGAGGCCTCTGGGAGGATTTGGAGCAGCTGGGGAGGTGGGTGGGGGATTCACAAGTAGTACAAAGGCCCCATGATCCAACTCCTGGGCTTTGAAGCAGTCTGGCTGGTCAGCCAAGTCAGTAATTTGGGGATGACCCCAGGAAGTGCTTCTCAAGAGGTGCTTGAGGCTCAGGCCCTCTGCTCTGCCTCTGGTGGACTCTAAAAACCAGGCCTACCATGTCCAAGCTGGAAGGCTCTGGACGCAGCCCAGCCCAAACCTCTCATGTCACAATCAGGAAACACTGAGGCAGAAAAGGATTCCAGGAAACATTAGGTCTCTACCTGCCACTGAGACAGAAAACCAGGGCCCGGCTTCAAGTTTCCCATTGTTACTCACCCTGTGTACCAACCCATTCCCCTCTGTAAAATGGGTACTTCCCCACTTCCCATCTTAACCGATGGCGGGCTCTTAGGGTGGCAGAGATCACATTTGTCGGTCATATAAGCTGCTGCTCAGATGCCTGGAGTCCCAGAGTGGTTTGGGCAGTTTGGCTGGGGTCTGCTTCTAGGGTCCCCATGGGGGATTTGGAGGGGGGGCCTGGCCACCAGGAACCTCACCCCCGGCTCCCACACCCCTGAATTGTGCCTCTCCCTTAGGCTTCCTGCTGAACCCCAAGTTCCCTGAGAAGGTGGAGGGACGCTTTTCGGCAGCCCCTCTGGTGGACCTCAGCTTGTCACCGCCATCTGGGCTGGACTCCCCCAATGGCAGCAGCTCATTGTCCCCTGAGCGCCAGGGCAATGGGGACCTGCCTGCAGTGCCCACCATCCCGGTAAGGATGGGGTGCAGGTTCTGGAGAGAGGAGGTGTGTATTGTTTTCCTGGAAAGGACAACAAACTGGGTGGCTTAGAACAACAGAAATGTATCATTCTCTCACGGTTCTGGGAAAGTCCGAAGTCAAGGTGTCAGCAGGGCCAGGCTCCCTCCCGTCTAGGGAAGACTCCTTCCTGGCTTCCTCCAGATTTGGGCGGCTCTAGGCTTTCCGGTCCTTGTAGCTGCATCACTTCCATTTCTCTCTCTGTCATCACGCGGGCTTCTTCCCTCTGTGTGTCTCTCTCTTTTGAAGACACCAGGATTTGGGACCTTCCTAATCCAGGCTGACCTCCTCTTGATCACATCTGCAAAGACCCTATTTCCAACTAAGGTCACACTTACACACACTGGGGTTTAGGACTGAGACATAGCCTTGTGGGGGACACAACTCCATAAGCCACAGGAGATGGGGGTCTGGGTCTGCCGGCCCAGCGGGGCCCTGACCATCTGCCCTTCCTCTCCCCAGGACTTCCAGCCGCTGCGCTATCTTGATGGCGTCCCCAGCTCCTTCCAGTTCTTCCTGCCTCTGGGCTCTGGGGGGGCCCTGCACCTGCCTGCTTCCTCCTTCCTCACCCCCAAGGACAAGTGCCTCTCGCCAGAGCCACCCCTCCCCAAGCAGCTGGTGTGTCGCTGGGCCAAGGTGAGTGGGGAACAGGAAGAGCGGGCAGGGTCTGGGGCACGTGACCCACGTGGGCTCAGAATCCCTCCTGGCCTGCAGTGCAACCAGCTCTTTGAGCTCCTGCAAGACCTGGTGGACCACGTCAACGACTACCACGTCAAGCCTGAGAAGGACGCAGGGTACTGCTGCCACTGGGAGGGCTGTGCGCGCCATGGCCGTGGCTTCAATGCCAGGTGAGGGAGGGAGAGGGGCGGGGGCGGGGGGGATGCAGCGACTAGCAGGCTGAGCCTCCCCCACGCCCTCCTTGGAGCAGGTACAAGATGCTCATCCACATCCGCACACACACCAACGAGAAGCCGCACCGCTGCCCCACCTGCAGCAAGAGTTTCTCCCGCCTGGAGAACCTGAAGATCCACAACAGGTCGCACACAGGTGAGAGCCTGGGCGGGGCCAGGGGAGAGCGCACCCTGTTGTCCCACAGGCCCTTTCTGAGTGCCGCATGCTGGGGAAGCCTCTCCTGGAGGTCAGGCTCCCAGTGCACGCCCTGGGAGCCCAGACCCAATTTCCCGTGTCACCCTCGGTGTTGCTGTATGACTGTCCAACTCAGGCCACCTGTAGCCGCAGACAGCATGCCTGCTCATGCGCCACCCAGCCCTGCACACAGTAGGGCCAGCACAGTGACAGAGCCACACAGTTAATTTTAAATTTCCTAATTGCCACATTTAAAAAATGTACAAAGAAATATAGGTGGAATGAACTGTAATATTTTCTTGAACCCACTATATCCAAAATGTTACCACTTCAATATTTAAAAAAAAACAAGACACTGAAATTCTTAATTTTCTACAAAGTCTGCAGAACCTGCTGTGTATTTTACACTCCCAGTGCATCTCAAGTCTGGACTGGCCATACTTCAGAGTCCCACGGCCACACAGGGCTCCGACTCCTGGTCAGTGCAGGAGCTAGTTTGTGAATCTGGAGCTATTCTGCTGAGTAAGGGCCAAATAGGTCTTACGTGTCTCAGGTTCACCATTCTGCCTGTTGAAGTGGTGGCTGTCATTGACTGTCGGAAACACAGGACTGAGGCCAAGGACACAGGGGTAACCAGGCTGGCTTCTCAGTGGCTATGCTTAGTCCTTCCCCCCAATCTGGGATCTAATCTCATGCCTGGTGCTGGGGACACTGCCACCCAAACTGGACAGTCCCTGCTTTTAGGGACATCTGGGTTGAGTGGGAGGGCGGGGAGGTGGGAGAGACCCCTCACATCGGCATGCCCCCCAGGTGAGAAGCCCTATGTCTGCCCCTATGAGGGCTGTAACAAGCGCTACTCCAACTCGAGCGACCGCTTCAAGCATACGCGCACCCACTACGTGGACAAGCCCTACTACTGCAAGATGCCTGGCTGCCTCAAGCGCTACACAGACCCCAGCTCCCTGCGCAAGCACATCAAGGCCCACGGCCACTTTGTTTCCCACGAGCAGCAGGAGCTCCTGCAATTGCGCCCACCCCCCAAACCGCCACTGCCCACCCCCGACGGTGGCCCCTACGTCAGTGGGGCCCAGATCATCATCCCCAACCCTGCTGCCCTCTTCGGAGGCCCTGGGCTGCCAGGCTTGCCCTTGCCCCTGGCCCCTGGCCCCCTAGACCTCAGCACCTTGGCCTGTGGCAGTGGTGGGGGCAGTGGGGGCACAGGGGGCATGCCCCCTGGGCTGCCAGGCCCTGTCCTGCCCCTTAATCTGGCCAAGAACCCGCTGCTGCCCTCGCCCTTTGGGGCCAGCGGACTGGGCCTGCCTGTGGTCTCTCTCCTTGCTGGCTCCGCTGGCGGTAAGGTCGAGGGGGAGAAGGGACATGGGGCTGTGCCGGCCAGGGTGCTGGGCATGGAGGGCCACAAGACACCCCTTGAGAGGACTGAAAGCAGTCGTCCCCGGCCAGGCCCCGATGGACTCCCCCTACTGCCGGGCACCGTATTGGACCTGTCCACGGGGGTCAGCTCGACGGCCAGCAGCCCAGAGGCCCTCACTCCCGGCTGGGTGGTCATCCCACCCGGCTCCGTGCTGCTCAAACCAGCTGTGGTGAACTGAACCCACCACCCGGACAGCTACCCAGCCCAGCCAGCAGCTTGTGGTCCTGTCCCTGACGAACAGAAACTCTTCTGTGAAATAGCAATAATGTCCTCTTGCCCCCGTGGCCTGGCTGGCTGAGTCCCCTGGGCAGACTCCACCCCAGACAAGCTGGGCAGCAAGGATGGTGCTAGGTCTTTGCTGTGTCCCAGGCTCCTGAGGGAGGAACTAGGCCTGCCGGCCGAGGAGAGCTGTGCTCCTGGGCGCCCGCTCCCTCCAGCCTGCCCCTGCTGCCCTCCACCTGGCCCTCAGCCCCCTAGGTCCCCACCCTGATCTGGGCAGGCCACTCTCTACCCCAGCCTTTCCCCCATCCCAGCAGGGGTAGGTGAGGTTGCATCTGCTCTCCCTGCTGCCTGGGGCTCTCCCACTTCACATAGTGACTTGTGAGGAGACCCTGGGCTTGAGGCCCCACACTGTCCTGCCTAGCCTCACCAGGCTCCTACTCTGGGGCTCCTTGTACCCCTTTCCCTCTGGCTCACTTTCCAGAGGGATAGCAAGACAGACACAGGCCCCAGCAAAGCCACAGGAAGATGCTGTCTTACCCTATGACAAGGCGCCTCCCCCACCTAGAGAGAGGCCCGCTCTGCCAGCTGCCCCTCACCACTGACCCTTTAAAACAGCCAGCACTGCCCAAGGGCCGGCCCCTTCCCTGGGTTGGATGTTCTCCCCAGTGTGGGGACCGCTGACCCCACACCTGCCTTTTCACCACTGGGCCTCCTCCCTCCACCTAGGGCCTAGCTCAGGCATAGGTGGGGCTGGGCCTGGCCTGAGGCATGCCCACCCACCCCCACCCCCACCCCGTACAAGGGACTGTGGAGGCCTGCAGGGTGTCAGGAGGTGGGAGCTGGTTGGGGACGACCCCAGGCTGGGACACAGCTCCCGTTCTGGGGGCACCAGGTCACAGACAGGTGAGGTAGGGCTCTAGGCCAGCACTGGGTATGGGAGGATTTTGGAGGCTGCGGATTAAAGATCTGGGATTTGGGGGTGGCAAAGCAGCCACGGGGGGCCAAAGAGGGTTCAGCCCTCTGCCTGGGAAGGGGAAACCAGACATGGCTATTGCCTTTGTCTTTACTCAGCTGAACTCCTGTGCTAGCCATATCCCCGATTCCTGCTGCCCCACAGCATGCGCTCCCCCAACCCTGAATCCTCGCTCTTCTCCCAGGACAGCGCCTGGTGTGGTCTGGGAGGCTCTGGCTCCTGCCTCTGCCCTGTCCCTGGCCACTGTGTTCCCCCAGCCGTAGAACAAGGGAGCTGCAGGACAGCGGTGGGGTCCTTAGCTTGCAGCACCAGGGTCCCCCGTTGCTCCTCTGAGCAGCTCTGCTCAAGCCCACCCTTTCCTGGACTGCCCTTCTGTCCCAGAGGGGTCACCCGACAGGGCCCAGCTGCGCTGGCTCTGCCCCTAGAAGGGGCTGTGAGCAAAGCAGGAGGGAGCTGGCCTCCCTTTTTGGGGCCCCACCCAGGACCCGTCCCCCCCCGGGGTAAGGGCCCCAGGCTCTAAGTCCCTGGCGGGGGTGGGGGAGGGCTCAGACTGAAGCCCAGGAGCAGAGGAACAGGGCCCTGGACAGTGGCGTTAGCTCAGCATGCGACTCGGTGGTAGACCAGGCTTGGAGGGCCAGTGAATGTGTTGTCATTGTCGGTTTGTCGTTGCACATTCCAGGATATCAGTATTTTAACAGGTTCTAAGTGCCTTTCTATCGTAGCTTATGTTTTTCCTCCTCTTGGCTCCATTGCTGTTAGCATAGAGTTAAAAAAAAGAGATAAGCTAATGACCATAACAATATATTCCTCCACGTGAGAGGAAGTTTATAAAGAAACAATAAAAGTGAGTTGTTGCAAAGATGGTTTCTGTCCTGGATGTGCCAGGAGCTGGGGCACCTCCGACTGTCCTGTGCCTGGCTCTGGGGTCACCCACCTCCAGGCTGCAGCACCCAGAGGCCCTGTTCTGAAGCTTCTGGGCTGCTGGAGGCTGGGAGGCGGTGGGTGTTGAGGGAGCAGGGGTGCGAGGAGCTGAGACAGAAGCTTTGGGCAAAGCACAGTCAGGTTCACATCCTGCCACTACCTGCTATGACTCTGGTGAGCACCTTAGCCCTGGGGAAGACCCAGCTTGGGGACAGGCAGCCTGTGACAGCTGGGGGCCTGGGGTTGTCCCCTTGGGAAGCACACAGGCAGACCTGAGGTTGGTGATGCCACAGGTGCTGTGACAGCAGGAGTGGCTGCATCTGGTACGTGACACATCTGTGGGCAGGTAGGGCAGGCTGGCCCTGCTGGGTGTCAAAGTCACATTAATGGGGAGGCAGATGCCGCTGCCCACCCTCTCCTCATGCACACGCTGGCAGGGAGGGCAGCTTGCCTTCTGGAAAGTGGATGTGTGCCCTCGAAAAATGCGGAAAAGACATTTATTACCAAGCTATAAATTAGAGGTGCGGGCAGGGTGGGGTGAGGGGAGCTCAGCAGTCACGTTTTGGGTGTCTGTTCTTGCTCCCTGTCCTCCTGGGCCAGGATTCTGAGTTCCTCCTCCAAGCGCTCCTTTGCTCGGACCACCTGGGGGGAGAGAGTTATAGGCAGGCAGGCAGGCAGGCAGGCAGGCAGGGCGGCCTGCAGACAGCAGACTTCTGGCCCTGACAGGTCCAGTTCCCACTGCAAGTCCCTGAAAGGCAGGGGGCAGACCCAACCCAACAGTCTGAGGGGGCTATAAATGCCTCCTCTATTAGTGCCCAGCATGGGTGGGCTGGCATGGGGCCTCCTCCCCTAGGAGACCACCTAGGGCACGCGTGACATCTAGGAGCTGAGCGCTCCACCAGCTAGTGGTCTTATTCCCCCAAAACCATGGTGCTGGGCAGGCCCCTGTCTGACAGATGACAGCCTGAAAGGCGGGGCCCTGTGGTGCTGAGGCAGCCAGAGGGCGTGGCAGCTGGGGGTGGGTGCTCCCTGAGGCCAGGGCTCCAGGGAAAGGCCTGGCATGCTTTTCTGCCTGGAAATGAGGGGCCCCGGGACAGAAGAGGTCCTGCAGTCTGCCCTCCTCCCACCATCAAAGACCACTCACCTTGGACTGCAGATAGAAGGAGCCACCCACGGACTTGTCATTCACCTTGAATAGGTGTTCATAGTTCTGCAGAGGAACGAGGTGAGAGATACATGAGGCCTCTGGGTTAGAAGTGGGGGGAGCTAGCTGGTGACAAAGGAGTGCCAAAGGGCCCGACCCCTCCGCCCTGTGTGTCCCATCATGAGGGCCCAGAATCCGCCTCAACTGCTCAGGGGCAGAGAGGTGGACAGGTGCCACGGTGGGAGGGGCTCGGCTGCCACCAGCAACTGCTCGTGTCTCTGCCACTGCCTGCCTTGGGCCTAAAAACCAACAGGTGACAGTGGTTCCTGCAAGTTGGACTGGAGGCCAAGCTAGCTGCAGCCAGAGCCTCTGCACCTGTCCCTTTCGGCCAGGCCTCTTTCACCCTTCCCCATCTGGGTGGCCAGCTTCCAGTCTGCTGTGTCAAAGCCTGTCTCAGAGCCGGCCTGGGGACCTCACCTTCTGGATCTCCTCAGGATTCAGCTTGGAGACATTGAGAATCTGCTGTGCCTCCTGGAGGCTGAGGCCAGACAGGTTGGAGGCGGCTGCAGATTGGTGTCCGGCGCGTCCTCGGGCATCAGCTGCCGCCCGGCTGGCTGTGGACACATGGGTGAGTGCTCAGCCCTCAGCAGCCCAGAGCTCCCTCCGGGCCTTCCATGTGTGCAGCTCACCCCCACCAGGTGGCACAGAAGGGACACGCAGGGGCAGAGGTGTCTCCTCTCCAGGGGGGGCTTACTTTTGGGGGGTGTGGGGAGTAGTGAAGTGAGGACACTTGCCCACTGGAAAACAGAACAGGGTCTGGTCACCAAACCTGGAACCTGGGCCCAACCTAGACCATAAGATGGCCCTGTCCCTCTCCTCTCCCCTGCCTCCTCATCCCAGGCACAGAGCAAGTTGGGGAGCTTTAGGCTATAATGGGGAGCAGAGTGAAGCTGCAGGCAGGAGGCAGCAGCAAAAGTGGTCTGACCTGGCTGCCCGCCCGCTACCCAGACCACCAGAGCAGGCTGCCTCAGAGACCTCTTCCCCTTCAGCAGCCCTAGAATCAGGAGCCAGTACACTTTTTCTTAAAGGTACAGAGAGTAAAGATTTTAGGCTTTGCAGGCTAATAATTAGTCTGTGTTGCAATTACCTGACTGCCTTGAAAGAAGCCAGAGGGTGTGGCTATGTTCCAATAAAACTTTATTTACAGAAACAGGTGGCAAGGGGATCCAGTTTGCCAACATCTGCCTGGATGCTCATACCAACCAGGTTTCTCTTCCGTGGGAATGTTCTAAAGTCTACCATGCCTCTGCCCATGGAAGTGCCCCAGGCTGCCAGAAAGCCCAGCCCAGAGGGGTCCCTGCATTCACAACTGGCCCATGGGGAGGGGCACACAGTGCCAGGGAAAATCTGACCTGGGCAGGAGCTCCCAGCCCAGGGGGAGACACAGGCCCAAGCTTACCTGCAAATTCCTGCCGTAGGGCCCGGGCAAAGGCCCTGCCTACCACCTGCACCCCCATCACAATGATCTGGGCCAGGTACTTGGCCTGTGGACAAAGCAGGTACCTGGTGAGCAGACTGCATCCTTGTGGCCCTCAGAGGTGGAACCCCAGAAACGGCTGCTGAGCGGCAAGGCTTCTGGAGATGGGAGGTAGTGAGGCCCAGAGCAGCAGCCACAGGCCACTTCCTCCAAAGTACCCGATAAAAACCTTCTGTTCTGGGTGACTTCAGGTGCTGACCAGACAACAGGCCGGGGGTGAAGCTGAGGGGGTCCCCACTGGCAGACGGGACTCTCCCTTGGCCTTCAGAAGATGACGGGAGCCAAGGCCAGGTGGCTGCGGGGGACAGAGACCACTGACTTCAGAGGGAACACTGTGGCCTGGGAGTCAGAACTGGGGTCTCATTCACTTTGCCACGCTGGGCTGCCTCCTAGGACTATTCAAGCCATTCCAATCAGCACAACAGAAGTGAAACATGCTCTGTTCTGCCTTTAAGCAGCAAAAAGCCCACTGTGGGGGCATTCAGACACCCAAAGGACCACAGGGTGAGGGAGAGGAGGCCTGCTGGTCACCCGCTGCTCTGCTCAGCACCCACGCTATGGAGGATCCACGGAGCCCAAGCCTGACCCCAGGGATCCTGCAAACTGACGCAGCCTGGCAGGGAAACCTTCCACTGCGGCACAGCGCTTTTCTACCCCAAGACTGTGTGGCTCACGGCACCACGGAGGCCCGCGGGCAAGCCTGACCAACACAGCCAGTGTGCAGAACGGCGATGGAGGGTGGCTTCAGGAAGGAGAGATGGGGGCTCTGAGAAAAGACTGTATTTCTACCGGGCTAGGTTCTGAATCATGATGGAAATACTGAGGCTTTCTAGGCAGAGGGACTTGAGCCACGCGGTAGAAAGCATCAGAGCTGTGCAGGAGCAAACAAGAGCCTAGGGCACTCATAAAGCAGTTGGAGAGAAGACCCGCAAGAGAAGATCTAGCTGCAGATCTTCCTGTGAACAGATTACAGACAGCACGTATGAAAACGACGCACATGTGTGAAGTGGCACAAACGTGAATGTGTAGGGCACTTGGGAGAGCGTGCACACAGGTCAACACCGCTCACACACCACCTCAAGCAGCCCCTCCTTTCCTTTGTGCTTTTCAGCCTTTGATTTCCTCTCAGTCAACAAGTTATCAATCGAGTCTGGGTTCCAGTCACTATGCTCAACATATTCTATTTATTGTGCCATTTAACCCCCAAAACTCAAGACACTGAGGCACAGAGGGGTTTAGTGACCAGCCTGAGGACACACAGCCAGTACCTGGGGAAACGTGGGCGGGAAACCCAAAACTGGCACTATTAGTCATGGCATTCTCCAGGCTGCCCACCTCACACAGGATGCAGGGACAGCAACTCAGCAACCTGACAGAGATCAAGGACCCAACCCAGGGGCCAAAGAGGGGCATGTCAGATTGTAATGGAGTCCAGACTCTGTAACTAGCATTGTCTGGCCTCCAGGGCACCTGCTGTCCTGAACAGGCAGAGTGGGATGTGGTTCTGGGCCATTAGAGGGAGTTAATAAATGGAAGTTGGTTTGGATTTCACAAGAAGGTGGACATTTCATAAACCATGTATTTCACATCAGAAAGCAAAGCTCAGTGAAGACTCTCCAGTGATCAGAGGGCAGGGGCTGCAGCCAGCCACACACACAGCTGGTTGGGAAATCTCACCCAGCTTCTCCTCTCTTGCCTAATGCCACTCCCAGGAGGGACAGGAGGCTCTGAGATGGGCTGCTGATCCTGAGAGAAGAAAGGCTAACAGGCCAGTAGGTAACCTCAGAGGGCTCCGTTAGCCTCAGGCCCCAGCTCCGTCTGCCATCACGCACACTACCTTTACACACCCACTCACGTCTCTGCCCAGGGCTGTGACTGTGGGTAAATGATGAATGTTATGAACTGAGGCTCTAAGTGGGCAGCTCCCCCAACCACCCCTGAAGGCTTCAAACCAAAGTGGCATGACGGCACAGCCCGTGGTTCCTCCTGCCAGAGAGCCATGGCTTCAGAGACAGCTGGGTGGGCCTGCAAAGTTCCAGAGGCTACCTCAGCAGACCAAGGGAGCCGCCTGGTTGTTTCCACGAGGCCACCGAAGTTCCTGCAAGAGGCATCTCTCAGGGAGGCAGTGGGATGTGCTGGTTACCCAGGCAAGCTTTGGGATCACCAGGGTGCAGATCCCAGCTGTGTACCCTGGACAAGTTCTCCATCTCCCTGAGCCTGTTTCCCCACCTGTAAAATGTGGTCCAGAGGGCTGTCAGAGATTGAGATCCGTAAAGTGCCTGGCACATATAGCAGGTGCTCAATAAATGTTGGTTTTCATTTATTGCATTCATTGTTCTTTGTTTCATAAAACTTGACAGCGGCCAGATACTATGGGGTAACAAAGCTTCTCCTGATACAGCAGCTCATTTGGTGTATCCTCTGATTCCTCGGGCAGAAGGCTGCAAGAAGGCAGCACTCTCCCAGTGTGGAAGCGCATCGAGAATGCTGCTCTGGAGGCAGGATGCCCTAACCTGGAATTCCAGCTTTGCTTCTTCCAAACTGTGTTACCCTGGACAAATTACTCAACCTCTCTGGATCTTAGTTTTCTTATCTGCAAGATGAGGAGAATGATACCCTTCTCACAGGAGAGCTGTAAGGTCCTCAGGAGGCAATGAACAACAGACAGTGCAGACCTGGAACAGCCCAAGAGCTGCCTCTGCTTTTGAACCAGATCCTGCTCGGGGCTGAATGTCCAGAGATCAGCAGCGCAGCCAACCCTTCCAACCACATATGCAGTACTCAGATGCCCACTGATGCCAGCTGTGGGGCAGCTATGCTCAGGGCTGAGGATTCTTGGTGTGCAGAGCTCCAAAGCCACAAGCTACCAGAGGTGATGAAGGCAAGCCACGGGTGGAGGCCTTTCCACAAAGCCCCAAAGCATCCCATAGTCCACTGATCATCACTTGGGCCTGAAGACCCTGGGCAAGAACAACCAGCTAACATGACATCCAACTCAGGCCAAGCTGACAGTCAAGGAGCAGGAGTCAGAGCCACAGGACTCCAAGCTTGGGACCCATCGTGGACAGCACAAATGCTTTTTCAACCGGGGAGCAATGTAACCCACCCATGACCCATGCCCTGCAGCTGGAGCAAAGGACCATAGGAGCTCAGGAACATGACTTATCCCATGTCCAGGGTGTCAAAGGAACCTGTCTTCCAGACAGACCAATATACAATGCTTCCTTCTGGCACAGCTCCTGGTGGGCAAAGACTGACAGTAAGAGACCCCCTTCTCAATGATGCACAGAGATAGGAAGGGGGCTCTGTTCACCCAGGGACCCTGCAAACAGTTGCTGGCATCACAACTAGGCAGGAGGGGGGTCAGGACCACAAATATCCCAACATGCCACAGTATACCCAGGGCCCAGCCTCAGGCTGGCAAAGCAGGTGCCGGATATGTATTTGAATGAATGTGACACTTAGCTGGGTCACCAACGACATCAACTCTATGCCCACAGACAGGGTTTCCAAACACCTCCTACTCCCTCTGCTGGAGGGCTCTGGCCATCCCAAAACACCCGCACAATTCCCTGCTGCCTGCCAATTCAGTCCACCCCCCAAGCCTGGCATTCCCCGCTGTCTGCCTACAACTCCTCTGGTCTTCTCTCCCCTCCCGTCTCTCCACCCTGCAGCCACACATCTATTGCTCCCCCAGCTCTCCTACTTCTTTACCCCAATGTCTCTGTACCTCCTAACTTACACACCACAGAAATCACTCTTCTAAAATACTGTCTTTTTAGTTTTTAGTGTATACACAGAGCTGCGCAAATCATCACCACTAATTCTAGAACACGTTCATCACCCCCCAAAAACTCCATACCCATTAACCTTGAATATTCTCCCTCCTACTCTTGACACATTGTCAAAAACTTAACATCCTTTAAGACTTAACACGAGAATCTGTTTTGGAAAGATGGCGGCGTGAGAGGGGAGACAGAGGCTTCCTCCTAAAACCGCATATAATATGAAAATATAACTAATAACAACTACTCTTGAAAGAGCAACAGGAAAGAGGACCGCAACAAACTGCATACACCTGGAGACAAGAGCTGACCTCACTGAAAAGGGTAACGTACTAAAGCTGTGGTCCTGCGGGATCCAAGCCCGTCCCCCACCCCAGCTCACCAACAGGAGGAAGAGGAACAGAGCAGGGAGGGAGAAATCTGGGACTGCTGAATACCTAACTCCGGAGATCTGCTATGGGAGCACAAACCTACATTTCATGGTGCTTGCATGATACTCTCGTAATTAGGGGGTTGGAAAGCTAAGACAGGCAGAATTCCTGGAAAGACTAAAAGATTCCAGCTGCTTGTGAAAAGCAGGGATCCATATCCAGCTGCTCTGGGACAAAAGAAAGGTGGGCAGTCTGAGAGACTTCCTAACAAAGAAGTCCTTAGCAAGAGGGCTGCTAAAGGAGAAAGGATTGCACAGAGCTTACTGCTCAGGAGAAAGGACAGGCAGACAAAACTGTCTGGGTGCACTCTGCCCAGCAGGTTGGGGGCTTTCACGATCTTCAGGTGCTCCAGCTCCCTGGCTGCCTACACAGCTCCAAGAACCCCTTCCATGACAGGCAGACTACTGTGCCTTTCTCCTGGCCAACCCCACCGGGATTGCAAACTGGGAAACCCTACCCTGGCGTTAGGCCAGCCAGAGGGAAAATCTGTCTACAGCAATTAAAAACGCAAAGCACAGAGGCTTATACCTGTGTGCTCGGCCCACTGGTTCAAGCAGTGGAGACAGGCATAGCAGCCGGGAAAGAGGAAACAGCTCTTTCCTCCCCCCAGGCACCAATACCACTCCCCTGCAATCCCCGACATTGTTTCAGGGGTTGAGCAGCTCCAGAGAGTAGAGCTTCTCAGCACTAGAGGGCGCCATACACAAATATGAAACGCCAAAGGAACCTGGTCCAGAGTAAAATTATGAATACAACTACTGAGAAAGATTTAAATGATATGGACCTCATGACTCTCCCTGAAAGGGAGTTCAAAATAAAAATCATTAACATGCTCATGGAGGTACGGAAAGATATTCAAGAACTCAGGAATGAATTACGGTCAGAGATCCAATCATTGAAGAGCACAATGGATGGTATTAAAAGCAGATTGGATATGGTGGAGGAGACGATAAATGAAATAGAAACTAGAGAAGAGGAATACAAAGAAGCTGAGGCACAGAGAGAAAAAAGGATCTCTAAGAATGAAAGAATATTGACAGAATTACGTGACCAATCCAAACAGAAAATATTCACATTATAGGGGTACCAGAAGAAGAAGAGAGAGAAAAAGGGATAGAAAGTGTCTTTGAGGAGGTGATTGCTGAAAACATCCCCAGTCAGGGGAAAGAGATAGTCTCTCAGGGGAAAGAGACAGTCTGCATAGATCTCCCAACACAAGGGACCCAAGGAAGACAACACCAAGGCATATAGTAATTAAAATGGCAAAGATCAAGGATAAGGACAGACTACTAAAAGCAGCCAGAGAGAGAAATAAGATCACATACAAAGGAAAGCCCATCAGGCTATCATCACACTTCTCAGCAGAAACATTACAGGCCAGAAGGGAGTGGCATGATGTATTTAATGCAATGAAGCTAAAGGGCCACAAACTAAGATTACTTTATCTGGCAAGATTATCATTTAAATTTGAAGGAGGGATTAAACAATTCCCAGAGGAGCAAAAGCTGAGGGAATTTACCTCCCACAAACCATCTCTACAGTGTATTTTGGAGGGACTGCTATAGATGGAAGTGTTTGTACGGTTTAATAGCTGTCACCAGAGGTAATAAAACAACAGTAAAGAAAGTAGAACAGCTAATTACTAATAAAATGCAAAATTAAATTAACTATCCCCAAAGTCAATCAACAGATAGACAAACAGTACAGAATATGATACCTAATATATAAAGAATGGAGGAGGAGGAAAAAAAAAGAACCTTTAGAAAGTGTTTGTAATAGCATATTAAATGAGTTAAGTTAGCCTCTTAGATAGTAAGGAAGTTAACCTTGAACCTTTGGTAACCAGGAATCTGAAGCCTGCAATGGCAATAAGTACATACCTATCCATAATCACCCTAAATGTAAATGGACTGAATGCACCAATCAAAAGATACAGAGTCATGGAATGGATAAAAAAATAAGACCCATCTATATGCTGCCTTCAAGAGGCTCACTTTAAATCCAAAGACAAACACAGACTAAAAGTGAAGGGATGGAAAAAGACATTTCATGCAACTAATAGGGAGAAAAAAGCAGGAGTTGCAGTACTTATATCAGACAAAATAGACTTCAAAACAAAGAAAGTCACAAGAGACAAAGGACATTACATAATGATAAAAGGGTCAATCCAACAAGAAGATATAACCATTATAAATATCTACGCACCCAACACAGGAGCTCTTACATACGTGAAACAAATACTAACAGAATTAAAGGGGGAAATAGAATGCAATGCATTCATTCTAGGAGACTTCAACACACCACTCACTCTGAAGGACAGATCAACCAGACAGAAAATAAGTAAGGAGACAGAGGCACTGAACAACACATTAGAATAGATGGACCTAACAGACATCTACAGAACTCTACACCCAAAAGCAGCAGAATACACATTCTTCTCAAGTGCACATGGAACATTTTCAAAAATAGATCATATACTAGGCCACAAAAAGAGCCTCGGTAAATTCAAAAAGATTGAAATTGTACCAACCAGGTTCTCAGACCACAAAGGAATGAAACTAGAAATGAATTACACAAAGAAAAGGAAAAATCCCACAAACACATGGAGGCTTAACAACATGCTCCTAAATAATCAATGGATCAATGACCAAATAAAAACAGAGATCAAGCAATATATGGAGACAACTGATAACAATAATTCAACACCGCAAAATCTGTGGGATGCTGCGAAGGCTGTGCTAAGAGGAAAGTATAATGCAATACAGGCCTACCTCAGGAAAGAAGAACATTCCCATATGAGCAGTCTAAACTCACAATTAACGAAACTAGAAAAAGAAGAACAAATGAGACCCAAAGTCAGTAAAAGGAGGGACATAATAAAGATTAGAGCAGAAATAAATAAAATCAAGAAGAATAAAACAATAGAAAGGATCAACGAAAGCCAAGAGCTAGTTCTTCGAGAAAATAAATAAAATAGATAAACCCCTAGCCAGACTTATCAAGAAAAAAAGAGTCTACTCACATAAACAGAATCAGAAATGAGAAAGGAAAAATCACTACGGACAGCACAGAAATACAAAGAACTATTAGAGAATACTATAAAAAATTATATGCGAATGAACTGAATAACCTAGAAGAAATAGACAACTTTCTAGAAAAATAAATACAACCTTCCAAGGCTGAACCAGAAAGAAACAGAAAATCTCAACAGACCAATTACCAGCAACGAAATTGAACTGGTCATCAAAAACCTACCTAAGAACAAAACTCCTGGACCAGATGGCTTCACTGCTGAATTTTATCAAACATTTAGTGAAGATCTAACAACCATCCTCCTTAAAGTTTTACAAGGAGTAGAAGAAGAGGGAATACTTCCAAACTCATTCTATGAGGCCAGCATCTCTCTAATACCAAAACTGGGCAAAGACACCACAAAAAAAGAAAACTACAGACCAATATCCCTGATGAACATAGATGCAAAAATACTCAACAAAATATTAGCAAACCAAATTCAAAAATACATCAAAAAGATCATCCATCATGATCAAGTAGGATTTATTCCAGGGATGCAAGGATGGTTCAACATTCAAAAATCCATCAACATCATCCACCACATCAACAAAAAGAAGGACAAAAATCACATGATCATCTCCATAGATGCTCAAAAAGCATTCGACAAAATTCAACATCCATTCATGATAAAAACTCTCAACAAAATGCGTATAGAGGGCAAGTACCTCAACATAATAAAGGCCATATATGACAAACCCACAGCCAACATTATACTTAACAGCGAGAAGCTGAAAGTTTTTCCTTTAAGATTGGGAACAAGACAAGGATGCCCACTCTCCCTACTTCTATTCAACATAGTACTGGAGGTCCTAGTCACAGCAATCAGACAACACAAAGAAATAAAAGGCATCCAGATGGGCAGGAAAGAAGTTAAACTGTCCCTGTTTGCAGATGACATGATATTGTACATAAAAAACCCTAAAGAATCTACTCCAAAACTACTAGATCTAATATCTGAATTCAGCAAAGTTGTGGGATACAAAATTAATACGCAGAAATCTGTGGCATTCCTATACACTAACAATGCCTTAGCAGAGAGAGAAATCAGGAAAACAATTCCATTCAAAGTTGCATCAAAAAGAATAAAATACAAGAACAGACCCATGGACCAATGGAACAGACTAGAGAGCCCTGATATAAACACAACCATATATGGTCAATTAACATATGATAAAGGAGCCATGGACATACAATGGGAAATGACAGCCTCTTCAACAGCTGGTGTTGGCAAAACTGGACAGCTACATGCAAGAGAATGAAACTGGATTATTGTTTAACCCCATACACAAAAGTAAACTCGAAATGGATCAAGGACCTGAATGTAAGTCATTAAACCATAAAACTCTTAGAAGACAACATAGCCAAAAATCTCCTGAATATAAGCATGAGCAACTTCTTCCTGAACGTATCTCCACGAGCAAGGAAAACAAAAGCAAAAATGAACTCATAGGACTACATCAAAGTAAAAAGTGTCTGTATGGCAAAGGTCACCATCAACAGAACAAAAAGGCATCCTACAGTATGGGAGAATATATTTGTAAATGACATATCCAACAAGGGGTTAACATCCAAAATATATAAAGAACTTACACGCCTCTACACCCAAAAAGCAAATAACCCAATTAAAAATTGGGCAGAGGATATGAAGAGACAGTTTTCCAAAGAAGAAATTCAGATGGCCAACAGACACATGAAAAGATGCTCCGCATCACTGATCATCAGGGAAATGCAAATTAAAAACACAATGAGATATCACCTCACACCAGTAAGGATGGCCAGCATCCAAAAGACTAAGAACAACAAATGCTGGCGAGGATGTGGAGAAAGGGGAACCCTCCTACACTGCTGGTGGGAATGTAAGCTAGTTCAACCATTGTAGAAAGCAATATGGAAGTTCCTCAAAAAACTAAAAATACAAATACCATTTGACCCGGGAATCCCACTCCTTCCTTCTCAGATTCAAAAAGACATATGCACCCCTATGTTTATTGCAGCACTTTTTACAATAGCCAAGATATGGAAGCAACCTAAGTGTCCATCAGTAGATGAATGGATAAAAAAGAGGTGGTACATATACACAATGGAATACTATTCAGCCATAAGAAGGAAACAAATCCTGCCATTTGCAACAACATGGATGGAGCTGGAGGATATTATGCTCAGTGAAATAAGCCAGGCGGAGAAAAACAAGTGCCAAGTGATTTCCCTCATTTGTGGAGTATAACAATGAAGCAAAACTGACGAACAAAATAGTAGCAGACTCAGAGATTCCAAGAAGGAACTAGTGTTTACCAAAGGGGAGGGGTGTGGGAGGGTGTGTGGGGAATGTGGGAGAAGGGGATTGTGGGGTATTATGTTTAGTACACATGGTGTGGGGAATCACGGGGAAAACAGTGTAGCACAGAGAAGGCAAACAGTGAATCTGTGTCATGTTACTATGCTGAGGGACAGTGACTGAATTCGGTTATGAGTGGGGACTTGATAATATGGGTAAATGTAGTAACCACATTGTTTTTTCATGTGAAACCTTCATAAGAGTGTATATCAATAATACCTTAATAAGATAAATAAATAAATAAATAAAATAAAAAAGACAACACATCACTTCTGCTCCCCAGGAAACCTTCCCCAGCCTCTCCCATTTCTACCTCTTCACAGCAGTATCTTTTCCTGTTAATAATTAGTCTTTTTTTTACAGATTCACCTGCTTTTCTGCTTTAGGATACAAACTCTTGAGCCACATTTTACTTCGCCCTTGAGGGTGGCTCACAGTTACGAGCAGGAATGCATGCAAAGGGCCCAGGTCCGTGACGGCTCAGAGAACATCAGTGACTATTACAAGGCAGGAATATCGTGGTGGTAAAGTTAAGTGCGTAGTCGTTTCAGGACACACAAGAAGCTGGGCTCAATACCAGTCTCTGACACTTGTGGGATGAGTGACCCTGGAGAAGAATCAAACTCTCTGAGCTTCAGGGTCCTTATTCTTAAAATGGGTACAATAACAGCACCGACTTAGTAAGATTAAACGAAGACAATGTAACGTCAAGCCTCAGCTCAGGGACTGACACTTGCAAGCTGTTATGTTGCCTTTATCATCAGTTAAGTGGCTCCCCAAAACGGCTGCCTCAATCACTTGGGGAACGTATAGAATCTCTGGGGAGAGAGAGCAGGACCCTCCATCTTAATGGGTTCCCCGGTGACCTGACGCTGCCAGTGTGGCCCAGGTCTGTGCACTGGCTCCAGATGCCAATGATACCGCAGAATCGCTGTTTTCGGTGCCTGGTTCAAGTCCCAGTTCTGTCACTTCCTGGGGAAAGCCCGTTTCATCATCTTTCAAATGGGGACAATGAGAGGGAGACACCGTCACTAGCTGCGGCACAGAGCAGGGACTCGCGGGCCGGACCCAGCCACCACCATGGGCTGTGCGCACATGGGCTAGCGCACATGGCCGTTTCCCGGCCGCCCAGGCCCGTCGTGCCTTCCAGCCCGGCGGCTCTGTCGGTCCCCGACGCCGCCAGAGCCCGCCTCGATCCCCCGGCTGGGACGCCCCCGACTCCGCTTCCCGCAGGGCGCTCATGCGACGCACGGCGTCCGCAGCCCGGCGGAGTTCGCCGCCCCCGCCACGGCCCCCAAACAGCATCCCTCCCCCGGAAAGCACACCACCGTTAGAACCTCACCATGGGGACCACTGAGCTTCGGGGGCGCAAGCTCTGGCTTCCCGGCCCCGCAGCACCGGCTCAAGGGTGACCGGCGGGTCAGAGGTCAAGGGAGGCTGCAGAGAGCGCGTGCGCGGCGCCACTCTGGGCATGCGCATTGCCAGCACAGGGGCTCGGGGCGCCTATGGTGACGTAAAGTGGCAGGCGGAGCCAGAAGTAGGCGCAGCCTTGGGCTTGGAGGACCGTCGGGGTAATTGGCTGAAGGTCCTTGGAACCCCTAGCCCACGTGCTTGTCCTGGTGCGCTAGGAGCAACTGCCGGGCAATTTCTTCCTTTTATTTTGCCAAACTATATGGTAGTGAAAGCTATGCAGTAAACATTCAAACCCCCACGAACATAAGCAGTAGGATGCCAGTCTCACAAATACATAAAAAACAGGAAACTTCAAAGTAGACTTCATTCTAGGTTCCTCGGCCTAGGAAGGAGGGCTCACTTCTTCCTCCTTCCCGTCTTCGCTTAAATGTCACATTCTCATGGAAGCCCACTCTGACCCCCTACCAATGCTACCAGTTTCCGTCCAACCTTATTTTTAATAGCGGCTTTACTGATATTCACACATCATACAACTGACCGTTTTAAAGTGCACAAGTCAGTGCTTCTTAGTATATTCAGAGTTGTACCATCATCGCTAGTTCCACATCATTTTCATCAACCCCACCAAAAACTCTCTGCCCATAAGCAATCACTGTCTATTTGAGCCGCCCCTAGGTCCCCATGGGAACACTGTCCTGGGTTATATCGCTGTGGAATTTCCTGTTCTAGATGTTGCATAGAAATGGAATCATAGTATATGCGGCCTTTTGTGTTTCGCTTATACCTCTATTCTTGATACCTTGAGATCCCCCCGCCCTCATCCAAAAAATTTTTTTCACCTTCTACTATATATCATGTATTTTATTGTTTATACTCTCTTTCCTCCTACTAGGATGTGGATTCCTGGTGAGCAGGGCTTTTCCCTTTTTTCTCTTATTGGACGTCAGCACTGGGTAGGGTGGCTGGCACATGGAAGGCACTCAGCAAACATTTGTTGAATGTTGGGCTGACCTGATTGGGTTCTGAACCACTGCTCTTCCTTTCCTCCAAATTCTTCTTTCAGCTCCACGTCATCCTTCCTTTTGTCTGAAACATTCTTCGCACGGCTCTCTCAATGGCTTAGTGGCCTGCAGGTCTTAGCTCTCAGCCTAAGTGTCACCTTCTCAGACCCTGAACACCCCACTTCCCCCTGCAAGCCCAGTCATTCCGTCTCACGTAGTTTATCTTCTTTACAGCTCTCTTAACACTATTTGCTTTCTTGCAGTCTGGCCCCTGCATAAGAAGGCTGTTAAGTGCTTTGGGAGGTCCTGGAGAGGTCTCTCCTGGTCATTCCAGTATCTACCATCCAGAGCACTGCTGGATACCTATGCGCTGGATAAAGCATAGAGCTGAAAAGGCCTTAGGAGCAAGTGAGGCCTGGGACAAGGGGGAGACCAGGGCCAAACCACCCTCACCCATACTCCCATCTCCTTCCCCTGCCAGACAGCCCAGAAACCACAGCAGCACAAGAGGTGGTCAGCTTAAAAAAGTTTAATTATTGAAAACATCCAGGGCATGTACTGGCCAGCCTCTGTAGGACTCATGCCCTTCTTAGTCAGGCCAATGGCTCTGTAATACCCCCTTCTCCTGGCTTCAAGTCTGGGAGCAAGGGGACTGGTCCCAGGCCCCTGAGGCTGGTGCTGCTCCAAAGAGCCTGGTGGGGGCCAGCCCCTAAGGCAATTGGCTAGAGCAACAGGCAAGAAGGGTTGGCTTGAAATAACTGAAAGTGCTGGGCAAAGGCAGCCCAGGCTGGGACCAGCCCAGGTCAGGGAAGGAAGACAGGCAGCCCAGGGCCTGCCAAGGTACATGCTACTGACTCCCACCCCCATACCCCTGGCTCCACATGCTAGCAGGCAGTTGAAGAGAAGCAGCCAGTCCCAAAGAAAGCAGAGATGTAGCTAATCCACAAGAGTTATGGCAGAACCCAGAGGCCATGGACATAGCCAAGGCCCAAAGGAAGGCAGGGCTTCTGTGATAAGGTGAGCCAGAGCCAAAAGGTGTTTGTCTCCCAGTTTGAGGGTGAGAGGTGAGGTGTGCAGGGGGCACCAGGTGGTTCTAGGAGGTGGCAGTGGCAGGTGAGGCCAGAGGTGGCAGGTGGGCAGGCTAGTCCTGGGAAGATAAATCAGGATGTGGGGGTCAAGAGACCTGGAGAAGGGAGATGGCACAGGCTGCAGGGGTGAGTGGGGGAGGGTGGGATGCTGGGACTCCCCATCCACTCACCCACTCATCCTCGTCCACACCTTCGAAGGAGTCCTGGGGGAGTGGGTCCTCCCTGTTCCCCAGCTTTGCCACCATGGCATTCAGCAGCTGAGAGGGTGGACAGAAGAGGTGGAAAAGGAACAGGCCTTCCCTCCCCAGGAGTGTTGGACCCCATCGTTTGAACCCTGTCAAGGTTGTGAAAAGAGCTGTTTTCATCAGAGCCCTGACAAAAGTTGATGGTTTTCACTGAAAAAGACACCTTGACAGAGACAGAGGGGCCAGACTGCCATGAGGCACAGGAGTCCCAGGAGTGCTGACTCAGGTGCTCGAATGTGCTCCAGGGTCCCACATGTATGCGGTCCCAAACCGCCAGCTCTGGAAAGCCTCCCCATCAAGCTGTCTGTCTGAGAGGGAGTGACACTGGCTCCTGCCCCAGTGTGCGGCAGACCGGAGAGCTGAGAGGGGATCACCAGGTGTGGACGGGACCCTCTGCCCTCTCCCATGCCTACCTCTTCCTTCTTTTGCTGGTCTGACTTCTCTTCCAGGTAGAGCACTGAGGATGGGACCCGCCGGGCAGGGGCTTCACGGGGGGCCTGGCTCACTGAGGTGGGCAGGGGCAGGCATCAGGCAGTCCCCTTGGTGGGGGCTCCTTGCCCAAACCTTTGGTACCTGCCCCTAGGGGATTCTGTGGCACGGACCCCAGAGGTGGCATTAACAGCTACTCAACTCTGCTGACAAGACATGCCTGGGCACCAGGCTGCATGTGTGCATGTGTATGTGTGTTATGTCGGAGGTGGGGACTTGTGATAGAAACATAGACCCCAGGCCCTACCCTCTAGAGGGTCTGAGCCCAGAGACACAGCCACATCATTCTTCGGAGTGCCAGAGATTTCTGCATACCAGCAGGGACGGAGGATCAGACCTGGGCCTTCTGTCCTTTCCTCTAATCACCCCCAGTTCCCTGCTCCCATCTGCACTTCCAGTCCCCCATCCTACCTGGGGTCATGTCGGGAGGCTGCAGGCTGAGAAGCTGGGGCTGCCCATTAGCACCTCCCAGCCAGGCCTTGGCACTGAGCACCGGCTCCCAGCTCACAGCTGTGTCTGGGAACACATCATCCTGGAAGAACTCTTTCTGCAGGGAGGGAGGAAGGGGCTGCCTTGAGGCACAGGACAGAGGCCCAGGGCACACTGGCATCCACTGGGAGGAAGATGTGGCAAGACCTAGGACCCCAGTTGCAGTATCTGTGTTTTACAATCTTAACAGAGTAAGGACAGGTACCCTCAAGAGCAGTGAGTGGAGAAGTCTGGGGATGGGCCAGTCAGGCCCCAAAGCCCCTGACGGACGGGGGAGAGAGTCTGGGTGTTGGCCTTCAACCTCACCCTGACTCGGGGCAGCCGGAAGGCGACAGGCTCCAGGGAGGTCTGACGAAGTCGCAGGCATCGGGCAAACTCCACCTCCCGCACGTCACATTCCGTCTTGGGCAGGAGGACGAAGCCCTGGTACAGCAGGAAAGTCTGAGCAGGGGCTGGAGTGCAGAGCGCAAGGGAGGCCAGCAGCCCTCACTCAGGACTGCCAGGGCCCTATCCCTAGACAGCGGTGTGCTGGCAGGTAGTCACCAGCCAGCTCGCTCAGGAAAGCACCCTGCTCTGCATCACTGGCTGTATCCGTGGTGGACAGCCAACCTAATGCCGCCAACGTGACTTTCTGGCGCAGGCATGAGGTAGCGCTGTCTTACAGTACTGCCACTGGACAAGGCCAACGTGCAAATAACCTCAACAGCATAAGTAATAGTAAAGTCAGGTAACATAATTAGGAACTGGTAAATTGAGTGTTTACTGCCCTGGTTTTTAATATAACTTATTTGTAGCTTCATATAATTTGGCCTTATGTAATTTAATTTTTAATAATGGTTGAGTTTAACCACCAGCTCCATGTGCTGCTGGACACACCTGGCCCAGTGACCCGCTGACTCCACAGGTCCCTGCACTTCCCCATATGGCCACCAGAGGGCGGGGGAGCCCCGTGGTCCCAACCAGGGAATGAGCAGCTCACCTTGTGGGGGTCCGAGGACGTGAAATTGTTGCACTCCAGGAAGAAAGGGGCCTCGGGAAGCAGCTCATACAAGAACACGCGGGTGTCACCCTGGGCCACGGAGGAGGTGTCAGTGAGAGTGAGGTGGTCTGCTGAAGCTGCCTTCCTCCCCACCTCCTCTGTCTGCCCTGCACACACCAGCCCACCTTGCCCGTGAGGAGCACCAGGCCAGTGTCCGGGTCGTAGCTGGGCAGCAGGGTGGAGGGGGCCACATCCAGCCCCAGCACTGACAAGGGGCCACCGGCCAGAGCATCGGCTGAGTACAGGAGCAGCTGGCGCTCACTTCGGCTGCAAGGGAGCAGGGGTGGGGGACGGAGCAGGAGGGTTCAGGGCTGAGGAGAGGCCTCCACCCATCCTCTTTCCTGGTCCAGATCTCAGAACTACTGGCCTAGCTTAATGCAAGCATCCTGACCTGTTACCCTTCCTCCTCTGCAGCTACTGGCAGCACCACTGCCCTCTGACCCTCCTCTGGGCCCCAGCACCTGTCCTGTGCCAGCTGTGGCCTATGAAGTCTCGATTTGTCTCCCCACATTCAGCCAGGCTGGTCAGTTTCTTGGCCTTTTCACCCAGACTTGAATGTCCTTTTCTCCATTTCTTTGGTTACTAGCTCGTTTGAGACCCAGTCCAAATGACACATCCCTTAGGAGGCTCTCCCTAATCCCTCCTCCCAAGCACCGAATGCCCGTCCCTGGACTTCTCACATAGGCTTGGTCTGTTTCATGTGCTTCACCTTGCAGCAGGGCACGGCTGTCATCCCTCTGGACCCTGGTTGATTTATATTCTTCCTCCATACCTCACTCCTTCCCACCCATTCAGCCCACCTCCACGCAGCACCCCAAAATCCATCCATTCAATAAGTAAGGGGTGGGGCCAGCTTCTGCTGAAGTCTGGGGACCGGGATGACTGTCCCTGAGTCCTCACCTGTCAAAGCCAGATACCAGCAGACAGTGACCATCACACACCCAGACAACGCGGGCTCCACGGGCCCCTTCGGGCCCCGGGCCTTCCTGTTGGGATACAGCACATGAGGCCCAGCCAGGACCCCCTGGCCAGATTTGAGGGCCACCCCAGCCCATCTTGCTTACCTGCAGCGGCTCAGGGCCACTCCGAGGCTCATAGACTCGTAAGCGCCCATCCTTGCAGAGAGTGGCTAGCTGCTGCCCATCAGGACTCCAGGCAAGGCCAAAAATCTGGGGGCAGGTGGGCACATGAGAGGCATCTTCGCACCCCATGCCCAGGTGCCTCTCCCCACAGCTGCCTTACCTGGCCGTGGTGGCCCTGCAGCCTCAGCCGCTCAGCTCTAGCTTCAAGGTCCCAGATCCGGACGGTGAAGTCACAGGAAGAGGAGGCCAGTACATCGGCTGCCAGTGGGTGGAAGCGCAGAGAGTAGATCTTCTCCGTGTGGCCTGGGGGTGAGGCCCAGGGTGCTGCTGAGACCCTCAGAAGTCACTGCCCATCCCCTGGCATCCACCCTGGGCCCACCTGACCTGTGAGTGTTGCCTCAGGTGTGGTGAGCACCTCCTCCAGGCCCTCTGGGGGCACCCGCCACAGTCGGATCCTGGCATCCTCCCCAGCTGCAGAGGGCAGGCTCATCACTGCTGGGCCGAGGACCCTGGGCACTCCCAGTCGGTCCCCAGAGCCCTCCTGCAAGTGCAGTGCCCAGCCTTCTTACCCACAGCGAGGCGGTGGGGGTCAAAGGGGTCCCAGGCCAGATCAGTGATGGCCACCCCATTCTGCAGAGTGGGCAGTGCTGTGTCGGGCAGGCGGCCAGGCTTCCGCAGCTGTGGGAGGTGCCCCACCCCAGGGCCCATCAGTAAGGACCAGGCAGGAGAGCATGGTCCCTGAGGTTGCAGGGCAAGCAGCAGGCCTGGGCCCCACCCTCTACAGCAGATGCCCCACCACCAGGTGGCCTAAGCTCTCTGCCTCAGCCACCCTGTTCTCCGAGCCGCAAGTGCTGACTGTGAGATCCCAGAAAGTGAGGGGGGCAGTGTGGAGTGGCAGATAGAGCTCAGGTGGCCTGGAGACAGATCCCAGAGCCACCACTTACAAAGCTGTGTGACTTGGCAGGTCACAAACCTCCATGCCTCACTGCTTTCATCTGTAAAATGGGGTAAGAGTGGTACCCCCAGCATGGGGCAGCTGGGAGGATTAAAGGGGATGCTAGGTGGGTGCCTGGCACATGGTCTGTGTTCAGAGAATGTGAGCTGGTGTGGGTACCTGATGCCCTCAGCTTCCTGCAGGGACGTGGGGAGTAGCCATGGTGGGGTGGGACTCCTTACCTCGAGCACGGCCACTTGCCCACCGCTGCTGAGCAGGGGCACAGCCACACGTAGCCGGTTGGCACAGAAGCCGTCACTCTCACCAGGCGTGGTGAGGTTGAGCCCCTTGAGGTTGGTGATGTGGGTATCTCGGTGAAGGACGGTGCCCTGAGCATGGCGGAACTTGGAACTGGGACCTGGCAGGTGGCAGGGACACGGAGCCACGTGAGGATGCCCTCCTTGTCCAGCCTGTGCTGTCCTGCAGGAGGTCCTCAGGCCAGTGCTGAGTCCTGGCTGTCTGGGACCCTCCCTGCAGGATGGTGCATGGCCTGTGCCCAGGCCTCTGCTTCTCTAGCCCACACATCTCGCTCAGAATGGTGCCTGGGAATGAGACTGGTGATGCCTCATGGAAGCCCAGGGCGCCAGAGAATGTCCAGGCCACCCTCTTGTAGATGAGACTCAGCTCATCCCACAAGACTCTACTAGGAGGGGAGGCAGGGCTGGGGCAGACAGGACTCCCAGGATAGGGGTAGCTGCCACCCTGCCATGCTTACCCAGTATGCTCTGCAGTGACCTCTGGCTGGGGCTGGTGCCAATGCCGCTGGTGCTGGAGAGCGAGGGTCCCAGGCTGGAGGGCGTGGAGGGCGAGGTCAGCGAGCTGGGTGGGGAGAAGCAGCCCTCCTGGGGGAGAAGCACCCCGGGTCAGCCAGCAGGCCCCCAGGCATATTGGCCACAAAGATGGGGAGACAGTGGGGCCATCACTCTGGGCCCCTTCTGGGCTATGGGACACTGGGCTGGGCAGGAAGTCTGCTGTGGTATGTGGGGTGGGGGCCCGGATGCTGAGGTTGGCAGGACTGGAAGTACCGTGAGGGTGAGCTGAGATTCAGACTGTGGACACTGCAAGTGGCTCTGCCAGCTCCCAGCTTTGCGGAAGCACAGGCTGTGTGGCTAAAACCTGCCAGTATTTCGAGAGAGCCAGAAATCCAGATTTTTATGTGCAAATTTTGCTTTGTGTTTGCCTAACTTAGAGAATGCTATGATGTTCTTTATTTATGCTTTGTGAATTTCTCTGTTATGCCCGACAGTTAAAAAAAAGACCATCGGGCAGGCAAACACACTTGCCCACTCTGACTTGGGGCACCCACTGTGGCACTGTGATGGGGACAGGGGGATAGCCCTGGTACTCACATTGGGGTCCATGTTGCCCACGGGAGTCTCCATAGGCTGGGCTGAGTCAGGGGGGGACTCCGCAGGGGACCCCAGGCAGGAAGTGAAGCTGGGGTGGGGCCTGCAGGCTGGGTCAAGGCTGACCTTCTGTACCTGTGGGGAGATGATGGGAGATACAGGGCACACAGGGCAGCGGAGGGAGTGCACAGCTGGACTGTGGGGCACAGATGGGGCTGGCCTCAGCTCTACCTGCTGGTTGCTCCCAGCCCACCAGGTGTGCGGGTCAGAGGCAGGTACACAGCCAGTGGCGTCTGGGAACAGGTCCTTATGGAATTCCACAGCCTGGTGGCAAACAGGCAGGTGGCCAGTGAGGCCCAGGAGGCCCAGACCTCCCAGGCTCCCTCCCAGACCTCCTCACCTTGCGGGGCACGTGGTAGCTGATGGGCATGATGGCTGTGTCACTCAGCTGTAGGACACGAAGCACCTCGCAGCCCATGACGGCCAGTGCCCGCCGAGGTACCAGGGCTGCCCCCCGCAGCGCACTCTCCAGGAGGCACTGGGTCACTGTTAGGAATACCAGTCAGGGCAGGTGGGGTGGACCAGAGGGAAGGGGCCCGGAGAACAGGATTACCTGGGCTCAGTGCCAGCTGCTGTGGGACCACCTCGTAGCAGTATAGCTGGCTTTCACCCTGAAACGAGCCCAGACTGAGTGTTGCCCCTCCCTGACCATGCCTTGGTGGCCTGGGTCTAGCACCAGCCTCCCCAATCCCTCTGCAAGGACCCAAGCTGCAGTGCCATGACAGACATCCCCGGCACTGACATGCATGGGGCAGGCCTTACTGCGGGAGGAGTGAGCCCCAAGTGTTCACAAAGCAGGCTGACCTTGATCCCTCAAAACTGACATTCCTGGGGGGGCTATAGTCACTCTGACTGTGCAGATGAGGACACAGAGGCCACTTGGCCTGACAGGGGTAGAGCCCGGGCAGCACAGTTCCAGTCCCTCCTTTCTAGGGGTGGGCGGTGTCCTCACCTCCCCGTCCTGGCCGGCCGCCTAGCTCAAAGGCTGGGACGGGCACTGGCAACCAAGGGCACCAGCGCGAGATGGAGCTCTGACATGAGTGGGCACTCCAGCTTCTTGCTCACCTTTCCCGCCAGGACCAGGAGCCCGGAGTCTGGATCCAGCAGGGGCATCAGAGACCTGGGGGAGAGAGGGTCAGCGGGATGCAGCCAGCCACCTAGGTCAGGGGGCAGCAGGAGGACTGGCGGCCTCATGAGATCAGATGGGCCCACGTCAACTGCCACTGTGTCCGAGCACGATGCGGCCCCTCCAGCTGTCCCACCCAGGACTCTCCACCTCCTCTCCGTGTGCTACCAACACGCTAAGCACACCCCCATGTCCAGCCTTTCTTCCCCCAGGTCCTCAGTGTGCCCCACTGCTTCCCTCCAGGACTTGCCCCAGGCCGTGGGCATAAGGCAGCTGTACCATCTTTCCACACTTCAGCCCCAATCTCGGTCCCAGGCTCATCAACTCCAGGAAGACCCCATCTACATTTTGCCCCTGGTCCCACCTTAGCTAGCCTAGATGTCAAGCCAGTGTCGTCAGGGAAGCTGTGAGGGGCATGCTGGAATGGGGGGCCTCCATCCCCACTCAGCGCAGGCAGCCTGAGTACTCCAAGTCTGCACCACGGTTTGGGGGCCATCTCCTCAGTCACCCTAGGCTCCTGGGGCCTTGATGACATCTTAAGGGACTCAGAACCTTCCATGGGTGCCGACCCTGAGCCTGTGCCCAAGCCTGATCGAGGAACAGGGCCCCCTTCACCAGGGTGCTGCCCCCCTGCTCAACCCAACTCTGATCCTGATGGGGGCCCTAAGGGCAGTGGCTGGGAATGTAGAGGGCAGGCCGGAAGCCCCCCAGCACCCTGCTGCCTCGTGCCCACCTGTCTCATCGAAGCCACGGGACCTTCCTGCCCAGGGACTCATGCCTCCCTTGCTTCAGGTCTCCTGGGTCTCCTGGGGGCTGGGGCGGGGAAGGGGGCAGGAAAACTCTCGACAGGCTCCTTCAGCCACTTCTGTTTCTTGCTCCTGGTTTTGACCTCATGTCCCCGGGGACCTGAGGGCCTAACCCCCTGGCCCAAGGCTGATGCTCACGCTCCAACAGAACCCTATTCCCACTATGGCCCCAGTTACCAGCGGCCTCCATCCCTCACGCAGGCAATGAGGCCCGCCCCCTCCCGCTCTGCTCTTCCACGACATCAATGGCTCACCCATGCTCAGAACCAGCCTCTTCTCCCTGCCTCATGAGCCTAGCTGGCCAGCCCACTGACTCAGGAGCTGAGGGCGTGGGGGTAGGAAGTCATGGAGGGCAGGACTGGCTCCTCCAACAGGTCAGGCCAGTCTTCCTTGCCTCAGGCAGAGCCATCTGGGCAGCTCCGCCAGGCAGGAGCATCCTGCTCACTGCAGCACGGGCCAGGAAATGGGGTCATGGCGCCCAGCCCCAAGGGTTTTTCAACAACTGGCACGGGCCTGACCCCAGGCCTTGTAAAGAGAGCCAAGCCAGGTGTGGGTCTGGAATGCAGCACCAAGCTCCGGCCTGGCAGAAGGCCAGGGGTGGTGTGTGCTGGCAGGGGCAGGGCTGGCACCTGAGCCTGCCTCTGGAAAGGGCTCCAACCCAGGTCCAGGGGTCTGCTCCAGACCCAAGGTCATAGATGGTCTGGAGCGTAGATCTGCTCCCTACTCCCCAAGCCCAGGCCCCAGAAGACGCAGGACAACTGTGGTACCAAGTGGGGGAGGGTACCTTTAACTTCTGTGTGTGTGGAAGAACGGTCTGTGTAAGTTCAGGGTCAGATTGGGGCAGGGATGGCCCCTTTAGGGAGGTGGGAGGCTCTAGAGCCTGTCAGGAACTCCTGTTCCTTGGGGAAAGTCAGACTGGAGGTCCTCAGGACAGCAGCCCAAGGGCAGAGGCACGGGGACAGTCTGACCAGAACTACACAGTACTGACTGCAAACTCAAGTGCTTCAGGAAACTGAGCCAGTGAAGCAGCCTGACATGAGACATCTGGGAGGGATGGAGACTGGGGCAACTTGTGAGCCCGGGCCTAGGTTAGAGGGGGCAGCTGCCGCACAATCCCAGCTGAGAGTTCCTGACCAAGGAAAACAGGGAAGTCCCATTTTAATGTGAAACCACTAGAGTTTTCAATGTTGGCAATGGCTTCAAAGTCTAAAAATTCCCATAGAGGCCAAATGAAACACACCGAAGGCCAGCACTAGCCCAGCAGCAGACACTCGCAAGCCAGCCTCACATCCACCTACACTAAAAGGCACAGGGTGCGGGTGTGGGAAAGGGGCTGTCCTGGGAAGGGGCTGTCGGGGAAAGGCCCTAAGAAGGCTTGAGAGGGGACATCTCAGGATGTGACTATTGCAGCTGGACCCTGCTTAGCTTTGTTATCGACTGGACACAAAGGTTGCCCTGCTTTCTGAAAGCAATTGAGTCCTTCAAAGACCACACAACCCCTAGCTGGTGTGGCTCAGCTTCTCAGGACAAGCCTTTGGGCCAAGACTTGAACTGGCCCAGCCAAAGGTCTAGGCTGCAGGCCAGACTGGAGGGGGTAGGGGGTGTCCCAGGGCTCTCTGGAAGCCAGAAACTGTGCTGGGTCCCCAAAGGCTCTGATGCATGACTCTGACCACAAACACGGAATGGGAGGAGGGCAGAGCATTTTCCTGGAATCCTCCAAAGCAGGGGATTTTTCTGGACTAGTCCAGGCTCTGGCACAAGCCTCTCCTGCCCCATCAAGGGCTGTGGTCAGCTGTGCCCAGGCCCCACCCACTGAAGGTGAGGCCCTACCTCCTCCCAATTCCTGTCCCCCTGCATGTTCTGGCCTCAAAGTTGCTGGTAAGTGTGGGACCTGGGGCAGGCTGTGATGTCTCACTCTCTTCCTTCACCTACAATGTGGGGAAGGGGCCCAGGCCCTTCATGGCACTGAAATCCCTCGTGGCTCAAAGGACCCCAGAACTCAGATCTGACATTAGAGTCTGTACTTAAGGGCTCTGTGCCCTGATCACGTGTTTTTGAAATTTGGATTAGCTATCAGTAACACGTCAAGAGATTTCACTTAAAAGGTCCCAATTTCCAGTTTGTTTTGAAAAAACCAGTTCTGGCAGACAGGTTTACAGGCTGAGCCTTTACATCATCCCCAACTCCCCCTACCTGCCTACCTCGCCCCTCCAGGTCTCCACAGGCTCTGGGGTCCCCTCTTTGAGTTTATATTAGTTGCCTGATGTGTCACAGGCATCCAGACTTAAGACTCTCGGTCTCATTCGATATTCACTTGCATTTTACACGAAAAACAGAGACTTGCCCAAGATCATACAGCAAGCTAGTGGCAGGACAAACTGAAGCGCGGGACTCCTGACTCCCCACGGTGCCGGGTGTGGACGGGGCGGCCCACGAAATCGACCCCTTCCGAGGAGGGGGCGGGACCGCGTTGGCCCCGCCCCACCCAATGGGGAGCGGCCCCGCCCGAGGATCTTAAAGCGCGACCCGCCTCCTGTGAGCAGACTCGGCAGCCCGAGCCGGGGGCGGGGAGACGCGGACACGGCAGCATCAGACCCCAAGGACCCAGAACCGCCCCGCTCCCGCCGCTGCCCGGTGAGTGTCTGCCGGGATGAGGGCGGGCACTGCGGGGCGCCACGGGCGGGCTTGTGTACAAGCACCGGTTATGCGCGGACCCCTGACGCGCACTCAAGGTGGGCGGGCACGCGACCCCCAGCCTCGCACGATCACCTGGGCCGACCCGGGCGCACGGCGGGTGAGCCCCGTGCGCCCCCTGCCCGCGTTGGGCTCGCCCCCTCCTCCGGCTGTCCCATGGCTGGGATGCGCACGCGTGTGTGTACACGGCTTACCGGCCGGCGGGAGTGCGAGCAGACAAAATAAACACCCCCTCCCTCGCTTCCTCCTCTCACCGCTGGGCCCTCCGGCATGACCAGTTTTATGAATCAAACCCCTTTTGAGGGATGGCTAAGCCATAGTCTTGGGTTACTGTTTACCTCCTGGAGTCTGGTTCTGGGCCTGGAGCCCCAGGTGCCCCTGTGCAGATCAGCTGCCTGGGGTCCGGAGGGCTCTTGTCAATCAGGGCAGAGCCAGGGCCCCAAGTATGCAGCCCTGAGGAGTGAAGGGTGGCTGGCAGGTATTTGATGCCCCAACCCTGGCCCCCACTCCCTGAAGTGGGGGTGGAGGGGAGAGGGACCTGGGCTAAGCTGTGGCCGTTCATTCTCCAGGTATGAGGGAGTCCCATTTCTGCCTCTGCCAGGCAGGCAGCTTCACTTGGGCTACAAACCCAGTGGCCTGGAGCCAGCCTAGTCCTTTGTGTCTCTGGGCTGGCAGGGCTGGGGCCTGAGGGCTGCTGAGGTCCCCTGTGGTCACTGGCAGGCCAGCTGATTGGTGCCAACCATTCTCCCTCACCCCCATTTGTTAACGATTACCACACCACGGCTGCTGAGTGCCTCTCCTGCTGGGGGCAGGGGTGGAGTTTGACAGTGGGGAAGAAGAGACCCTGAGGGTCCCAGTGTCACCTTTGCTTGCTTCCTGCACCAAGGGCAGGCGAGGCTTTGGAGAGAGGCACCAGGACTCAGAGCCCCCTTCCCAGGTCAAGAGCTGCTGGGGCTGGGGTACTGGACTAAATCTCAAAGATCCCTTCACACTAGGCTGGACTTTGAGTACTGGGCACATAAAGAGGTGGCTGGTGCATGCCCTCTGAGTTAGGTCCACTCGAGCTGGCCCAGTAGGCAGTGAAGTCCAGTGTGGGCCCAGCTGTTGGCAAGGCCCAACAGGGCTAAGGCGGGCTGGTTGGGGGATGGGAGAGCAGTCCCCTGAGTTTGCTGTCTTCTCTCAGGGGAATCAGCCCCCGGAGCTTCTGTAAACAGAGTGTCAGAGGCAGGAAGAGGGCTCTGGTAATGAGCAGCCCAGCTGGATTCCCTCCAGACTATTATCTGGCCTCTCCCGGGCCCAGGGAGGGAGGATGAGCACACGCGTGCCAGGCTGGGGGCAAGGGCACTGCCCAACCCACCTCCCTGGCCTTGTGCAGCTACAGACTGAGACAGCGACCCTGGGACCTGTGGGTCCAGAGGGTCAGGTGGGACTGGTGTCCGGGGTGTTTGCTGGGATGGCATCACTCTCCAGACACTGGAAGTGAGGGAGGGGGCTCACCGTGAAAAGTCCCTCAGCATCGCTGACCTGTGCTCCTCCTAGGAAGCACCCTTTAGCAGGCAGTCCTGGGGCCAGGGAGATGCCCTGAACAGGAGACGGGTCCACAGTTCCTGGTTCCCCTTCCTGACACCGCACTAAAGCCCTGACAGAGCTGAGACAGGCCCCTTGTAAAGACAGTGGAGTTGTGGGGGCTGGGCAGTTCCTGGAAACTGAGAATGAGGAAACCGGGGTTCCAGCTAGGCCGGGAGGCTGTTCCCACCTCAGCAGACCAGCTAGCCAGTCCCCTTTGGTGACCAGAGAGAAGGCTGGGTGAGCCTCTGCCCACAGCATCTGTGAGCTCATGCGAAGGGCAGCACCATCCCCCACCTGGGCTAGTGACCCCTCCTGGAGCCCCCTGAGCTCCCCTCCCCAGGCCAGGGAGCCCAAGGCCCCGCACTGCCAAGAAAACCAGCTCCCCTCACTGCTGTGGAATTTGCAAGAGTTCTTGGAGAAGGGGGGGTGGGGTGGGGTGGGGTGGGATGTGTGTGTGTGTGTGTCTTAGAAAGCACAGCCCAGTAGATGTGTGTCTGCTGTGGGTGTGTGTTTACGTGCACGTGACTGAAGCAGGGCTGTTTGGGGGCGGCTGAGGGTGCTAAAGGAGTCTGAGTGCACCCCAGTGGATGGGGGCTCAACCCTCTTCCTTTTATCGGTTTCCACATTCCAGAGTCAGCCGGATTGCTTTCCCTCAGCTGGCTGGCCAGGCCCACAGGCCTCCCCCGCTTTTCCTCATTCCAGCCTCCCTGGGTATAAAGAGGCTGGAGCAGGCTCCCCTGGGCCACCTCAAGTTTGGGGGGGTGGGGGTAGGCCAGGGGCCAGTTCTCCAAGCTCAGGGAAGGTCCCCCCACCAGCTTCCTCCTGGGGAATGCAATAAGGCTCTGACATTCCTCCGCGGCTGCCTGAGAGATTTAATTAAGGAGGGTGAAGAGAACTGGCTCGCACTGAGAAAGGGCTGGGGTTGGGATGGTCATTGGGGCCCCTGTGGCCCTGGGCCTGGATGGGCAGCAGTGAGAAATAAGAGTCCTGTGGTGGGGGCAGGGTTGTGCCCTCCCCACCCTAGTCAATCCCATTAGACCACTGATCAGCTTAAAGACCCCAGGAAGGCCCACTGCTGCCATAGAGTGACGGAGAACACTGAACATGGGGACAATGAGCAGGGCAAGGCCTCCTCTGGGGCCACTTCCTTCTCAGACCTTGTCTAGGCCCCAGACTGCCTGGGCCCAGCTGACTTGGAGCTGGTGGCCTCCCTTGGTGACTAAGGTCTTCCTCTGGCAAATGAAGGGTTGGGGCCTTACTTGCTGGTGCTTGGCTCTGAGTGGGGACAGGGAAGCAAGGAGGCCATGTCTGAGCCCTGTGCATGCTGACAGAGGCACCTGGACTAGCCCATTTCTAGCTGGGCCACAGCTACATAGCTCCTGGGCAGCAGGTGTCCTCTCCCAACAGACTGGCACTGCTCCTGATGGAGATGGCACATCTCGCGAGCCCGAGGGCCCACTTGAGCCAGGGAATGGCCTTAGTCACTGGTCTCCCTGCCCTGGGCTGACAGGTCTGGCAGCTGCCAAGTCATCCTTGGTGCCACAGAAGGCACCCACCTGAAACGAGGCAGAGTAGGGTGTGTGGGAGGAAGGTGCAGCCACACCTTTGCAGGATCCAGATCCCTCCATGGACAGGGAGCCAGGCTTACATCCAGACTGTCCCCATCTGCAATCCTCTGCCCCAGGATCTGAGTGCTGGCTGTACAGGAGACTCACCCAAGGAGCTTCTCCAAAACACAACACTGCCTGGGCCTCACCCCAGAAATTCTTAATTAATTGGTCTTTGTAAAAAGAACTTTATAAAGCTTCCTAGGTGATTCTGATGTGCAGCTGGGGTTGAGAAGCCCCTGGGGTTACAGGTGGGAGATGGAAGCCTGGACAGGGAAGGGGCCTGGATGGGGTCACAAAGTGGTGTCAAGCCCTCATCTGGAGAATGGGCAGAGCTGGCCAGGCATGGTGGATGGGGTAAGGCAGAGATGCTGAGACTTGTGGGGACCCCCAGCTTAATCAGAGGTCAGGGCTACAGCCCCTACCCAGAAACAGGGCCACCTCCTAGGAACCTGAGGCCTGGCCCCCTCCAGTGCCCCCCTCCTGCCCCTTCCATAAAGGCCCAGGATGGAGACCACAACCTCTGTTCTTCTGGACCAGGGGCTGCTGTACCCCAGGGATGGGGAGATGGGTGGACCCAGCCCAGGCTCTGAGCCTCCTTAGACACGTCAGCGAAACCAGAGCCAGCCATCCTGGCCGCCGGCACAGTCCCCGCCTGCCTGAGGGATTGGCAGACTCCTGGGCTGGGCTGCTGCCAGGTCTGGCCAGCAATGCTTAGCCCAGGCGGGCAGCCCAGAGCTATGGGATCAGACCTGCAGCGCCCGACACGGGAAGGGGATGTGCTGGGCTGGACTGTCCAGACCTATCCCCCACTGGCCAAGCACGTGGCTTTCCCCAGAGGCAGTGGAATGCTCCCGCCTGAGGTCTCATGTGGTCCTCCAAATGCATGGGTTCCACCCACTCGCCATTCCCTGTCTGACCCAGAGCCTGTGTGTGAGTGAGTGGGTGCCTCCAGGGGTATCCCACACTTGCAGGGGGTATTCTGGGTCACTGAGAGCTAAGATGAGGAGATCCTCACTCACAGACACCCTCCCTCTGCTCCCCCCAGCCCCCAAGGTCCTATGCTGAAGGGGGCTCGCCAGTGGACAGCTCATACCCCCAGCCCCCTTCCAGAACTGAAGACACCCATATCAGGCTGCCCTCTCCAGCTCCTCTTGCCCTCCTGTGCCCAAGGGTGGAGGGCGGAGGGTGGCCTCACCCTGGGCGCAGGGGGCCTCCTGTCTGTACTGGGGGCAGCACAAAGCCTCTCACACCACGGCATCCTCAGCCAGCGCATGCAGAGGCAGGGCTCGGCTTTTCTGGGTAACACCCTCTGTAGCTAATGTTTACTGACCACTTAGAACAGTACAAACTAAACAGCCCTGAGAATCAGGCGCTGAAGCAGCCCCCACTTCAGAGATGGAAACTGAGGTAAAGGCTGTGGCCAGGCTGTCATGTAGGCAGACAGAACACAGGCAGTCAGACCCTAAAGCGCCATCTCTTCCCGCCACACCAAGGTGGTGCCAGGCCAAGGCGAGGCTATGTCCAATCCTTGTGGAGGAGAGCAGCCCTGAACCCTTTGCCCTCCTCTCCTCACCTCCCCCCACCCCCAAATTCCAAGGCTGCCTCCAGGATTCTCCCCACACCCTTTGCAGAGGGAAAGGTCCCACCTCACTGCCTTGGGATGGCAGATCAGGTATCAAAGCCCAGGCTCCTGGTCCTCAGAGCTACTGAAATTACGAACACACACACACACACACGATGGCCAGGACATCTACTACCCACCCAACAAAACACACCCCCACACCCCCACACCCACACCCCACGATGGCCAGGACATCTACTACCCACCCAACAACAGACACACCCCCACACCCCCACGATGGCCAGGACATCTACTACGCACCCAACAACAGACACACACACACACACACACACACACACGATGGCCAGGACACCTACTACCCACCCAACAACAGACACACACACACACACACACACACACACACACACACACACGATGGCCAGGACATCTATTACCTCCGCAACAACACACACACAAAGAACTTTCCCAATTAAAAATAAACAGAACAACACAAAACTACAACTCCGGGTGCTCAGAACAACTCCAAAGGGTGAAGCAGAGCTGGTGAGAAATGGAGGCCCACAATAAAGAAGTGACCTGCAAAGCTAAATAGCGGCAGAATTTGGGCCCAAACTCAAGCCGTCTCCTGCCATCCTGCTGCCCAACCCCTCCATGGTCAGCCTTCACCCTCTGCATGCCTTCTGGGGGCTGATTTGTTCTTGGTGCCAGGAACCCCCTGGCAGGGCCCTCCAAGTCGCATGCACCCAGCTTGTTGTTGCCCCAGTGCCGACTCCTTGCTGGGCTGGTGGGACAGGCCTCAGGCAAAGGTGCTCACCCCTGCATCCTAGGGTGTGGGGTTAGGGTTAGCCACTGCCTGCTGGGGTCTCCTCAGTCACCGTTATTCTGGCCCAGCCCCTGCTCCCCACCAACTCAATCAGGTTGCCACTCTGTGGCCAGACAGACCCCCAACAGCCCTGCCTCCCTCCCATGCTGACTATACTGGCTAAAGAGCCAACGCCCTGGGAAGTGAAGCCCAGAGCCTGTGCCGGTCCCTTCCTCAAGGCAGACGCCCCCCAGCACACATCCCAGGCCCCCAGGGGCCAAGCCCAGACTTAGTATCAGTGCTCCCAATCTTAGAAGGTGTTGACTCTAAAATATCCCAGTGGCCAGATGAAGAAAGTTAAGTGGCTCAGAGAAAGCCACTGTCTGTGTCTTCACAGCCCCTGGCCCAGGCTGCCTGATGAGCATGAGCTCTTAACTATGACCCTAGAGGAGACCCAGGGGGGAGCCAAAGCCACAGGGGTGGTGAGGCTGGCCACGTGCTAGGGCCCCTCCCACCTCAGTCTGGCCGCTCCCTGCCTGACCCTGCCTGCCCCGTAGGGAAGGCTGATGATTCAGGGGAAGACAGCTCACCCCCCACAAGGACATGGGGGTGCGGGCAGGGGTCACTCCCAGCCCACATCTGGAGGCCGGGACCCACCCGCCCACCACCTTTTGAGTCAGTGAGGGTAGAAGCAGGTCCGTGTTGCGGAAGAGGCTGGGTGTGGCACATGGGCCCCCTTGGGATGGGGCCGGCAAGGCCAAGGGCGCATGAGGCCTCCTGGGTTATGGTCCAAGCTTCACCTGAGGCTCATGGCAAAGCCCTGTCCTGCCATTCTCTCAACAAAGATGTGGGCTCTGGGACACACAGGGGCAAACAAAGACAGGGCCTCCCCCCAGGGAGCGGAGTACAGCTGACACCCTAGAGAGCAGGGGCTTCCCTGCCTGGCCTCTGAAGGGTGGTCATGGGTGTTAACTGGTGAGGTGGCAGAGGGGACCTTAGAGGTGGGCAGAGCCTAGGCAGGCCCAACCTGGATGACAGGCCTTTTCCCAGAGCTGGCCCCTGACCACAGCTGCCTCCCCAGTGACTTGTCTAGTCCATCCTGGGACCACCTGCCCCCTCCTCTCCTTCACATTCCAGGAGCCCCTGTCCCTGGGGGAGGGTCAGCCTGAAGATGGCAGTGAGGCAGAACACAGGCTGGGTGGGGGCCATGTTACCTGCCTTGGCCAGATGGCTGCCTGGCGGGGTTGGGGGAAGGGCAGGCTGAGCCCCAGTACAAAAGGCCCTTGTGAGCATGAGGCGCCCGGAGGGGAGGTTTGCCAGCCAGCCTCTTGGGGACTCTAGGGGCCCAAAGCATCATGATGGCTGCTGGGGTGGCCCCAGGTACCCCTGGGAGCTTGAGCAAAGGGCTCAATGCTTGTGGTCCCATCCTGTACTGGGCAGCTCCAGCTACAAGCTGGGGCCCAGAATGGCTGGGGAGCCACCCTGACCTGGGGCAGGACCAGGCCCCACGTTAGAAGGGCAAGACATTCACAGGCGGCAGGCCCAGTTACACCTGGTCATGGTTACAGACCCAGGCTCTGGCTCAGATTTCCTGGCAATGGGACAGCAGCAAGTTACTGCACCCTCAGGAGCACCCCTGCCTCCCATCACCGGGGAGCAGTGAGAACAGTTTTCATCTGGAGGGGCTGCCAGGGGCAACAGTGAGGTGTCAGAATGCCTAGTGGGCCAGCACACGGCCAGGGCTGCTGCTTTCTCAGTGCCCAGCCCAGAGCCATCTGGGTAACAGGAGATGAATGAACCTCTGAGGTTCCAGAGTAGATGGAACAGCCTCTGGGCAACCAATGCCCCAAGGTGAGCCAAGGTCAGTCCAGGGAGGCTGAGACCTCTAGATCTATCACCTCACCTCAGAGATGGGGGGATCTGAAGCCCACAGTTCCCTGCCTCTCCCACCTTCAGGGGGACACCTGCCAATGGCTCCAGCCCTCCTCTGCCCCCTCTATAGGACCATTCCTGTGACTACATCCTCGGGGCCACAGCTCCCATCCTGGGCAGGTCTAAGTCTACAAGTGGAAAAACACCAATCTCACAGTTTCCGCGTGAAGTCCTCCACTGCAGTCTCTCCTCACTTGGAGGACACAGAGCGATGTGGCAGCCAGCCCAGGGCAGCTAGCTTCTCTGCTTACGCACTTGGCTGACTGCCCACCCTGTCTCTCTCATGCCATGGGGCGGGCCTGCCACCCCAGGACCCACTGTTCCCCCTCCTAACCTATCCACCTCAGCAGAGATTTGGTTGGGGGGTTGGGAGGAGGGCACAGAGCCTGATGCTTTGGGGCCGTGTTCCCTCTGAGCCACAGAGAGGCAGGAGGGCCGGGTTAAGGAAAAGGGAGTTACTCGTGGTCACTGCATGTTTGGGGGCTAAGCCCCTCTCTGCATGCATCAGCCCCCTGAACCCCGGTGATGGCGCAGGAAGTAGTAACTGATATCATAACAAGATCATGTGATTGCTCAAAGTCACATAGCATGGGAGTGACAGGACCTGGGCCAGGGCACTGGGGACCTGACTCATCACTACTGTGTGCTGTTGGATTTGGGGATGGGGTGGTGAGGGGGGCTGGGAATTCCCTGGTGTGGCAGTCCCCGGGCCCCTGACTCAGCCTCCTGTCTCATCTCCTCCGAGGAACCAGAAGATGTGCTCCCGGATCCTCCCGCCCCTGGGCCCCTGACTCAACCTCCTGTCTCATATCCTCCAAGGGACCAGAAGATGGGCTCCCGGATCCTCCCGTCCCTGCTGCTGCTCCTGGTCCCAGGGCCTGGGGCCCAGGGCTGCCCATCCGGCTGCCAATGCAACCAGCCGCAGACAGTCTTTTGCACTGCGCGCCATGGGACCACGGTGCCCCGTGATGTGCCGACTGAGACAGTGGGCCTGTACATCTTTGAGAACGGCATCACCACGCTTGACGCGGGCAGCTTTGCCAGCCTGCCAGGCCTGCAGCTCCTGGACCTATCGCAGAACCAGATTGCTAGCCTGCCTGGTGGGATCTTCCAGCAGCTTGCCAACCTTAGCAACCTGGACCTGACTGCTAACAGGCTACGTGAGATCACTAACGAGACCTTCCGTGGTCTGCGGCGCCTGGAGCGCCTCTACCTGGGTAAGAACCGTATCCACCATATCCAGGCTGGTGCCTTTGATGCACTTGACAGCCTCCTGGAGCTCAAGCTGCAGGACAACGAGCTGCGGGCCCTTCCCCCACTGCGCCTGCCGCGCCTGCTGCTGCTGGACCTCAGCCACAATCACCTCCCGGCCCTGCAGCCCGGCACTCTGGACACTGCCAACATGGAAGCGCTGCGGCTGGCTGGCCTGGGGCTGCAGCAGCTGGATGAGGAGCTCTTTGGTCGCCTGCACAACCTCCACGACCTGGATGTGTCCGACAACCAGCTAGAGCGTGTGCCACCTGCCATCCGGGGCCTGCGGGGCCTGACACGCCTTCGGCTGGCTGGGAACACCCGCATTGCCCAGCTGAGGCCTGAGGACCTGGCCGGCCTGGCAGCCCTGCAGGAGCTGGACCTGAGCAACCTGAGTCTGCAGGCCCTGCCGCCTGAGCTCTCGGGCCTCTTCCCCCGCCTGCGGCTCCTGGCGGCTGCCCGCAACCCCTTCAACTGCGTATGCCCCCTGAGCTGGTTCAGCCCTTGGGTGCGGGAGAGCCGAGTGGCACTGTCCAGCCCCGAGGAGACACGTTGCCACTTCCCACCCAAGAACGCTGGCCGACTGCTCCTGGATCTTGACTATGCTGAGTTCGGCTGCCCAGCCACCACCACCACAGCTACGGCCCCAACCACGAAGCCCTTGGTGTGGGAGCCCACACTCTCGCCTTCCAGTCCTGCTTCCACCTGGCTCAACCCCAAAGAGCCTACCACCGAAGCCCCCAGTTCTCCACCTGTCACCTTGCCCACCGCAGGGCCTGCCCCCTGGCCCCAAGACTGCCCAGCATCCATCTGCCTCAATGGAGGCACCTGTCACCTGGGGGCGCAGGGCCACCTTGAGTGCCTGTGCCCTGAGGTCTTCACGGGCCTGTACTGCGAGAGCCGGGTAAGGCAAGCACCAAGGCCTAGCCCTGCCCTGGCCACGCTGAGGCCACCTGGGCCCCCACCCCTCAGCATCGAGCCCCTGAGCCCTACGTCCCTGCGGGTGGGGCTGCAGCGCTTCCTCCAGGGCAGCACAGTGCAGCTCAGAAGCCTCCGCCTCACCTACCGCAACCTGTCAGGCCCTGACAAGCGGCCAGTGACTCTGCGGCTGCCCACCTCACTCACTGAATACACAGTCACCCAGCTGCAGCCCAATGCTACCTATTCCATCTGTGTCAGGCCCCTTGGGGCCGGGCGGGTGCCCGACGGGGAGGCCTGTGGGGAGGCCCGCACGCCCCCAGCCATCCGTTCCAACCATGCCCCAGTCACCCAGGCCCGGGAGGGCAATCTGCCACTCCTCATTGCACCCGCCCTGGCCACTGTGCTCCTGGCTGCACTGGCCGCCGCAGGGGTGGCCTACTGTGTGCGGCGGGGGCGGGCTGCGGCGGCTATGGCTCAGGGCAAAGGGCAGGTGGGGTTAGGGGCCGGACCCCTGGAGCTAGAGGGGGTGAAGACCCCCTTGGAGCCAGGCCCCAAGGCGACTGAGGGTGGGGAGGACCAACCCAGCGGGCCTGAGTGTGAGGTGCCACTCATGGGCTACCCAGGGCCTGGCCCCCAGGGGCCCCTCCCCAGTAAACCATACATCTAAGCCTGGAAGTGATGGGCCATAGGGGGTCAGGTACTGAGACCCGCTGGGACCAGTGCCCTACTGCTGACAGTCCAAGGAAGTGGAAGTTCTCAGAGTCCCATGAGGACACATTAGAGCAGGGGCTGTGTGACTGCATCAAGTCCCTGTTCCTCTCTGGATCTTGGTCTCATCTGTAAGATGCTGGGACCCAGGCGATGACCTCTAAGGAAACCCCAGCCTGCGTGCCTATGAGGATGGTGTCTGCCTGTCCTCTGCAATGTGCAACTCTAGGGAGGGCACGGCAGGTCCTACTGTGTGCTGGTAACACAGGCCCCCATCCTGAGGAGACTCTGGGGGCCGTGAAGGAAGCCAAAGGGCACAGGGAGAGTGGGGTGGGGGCCGGGCCACGTGGTCCCATCCTTGGCCCCCAGGAGCAAAGGAACAAAAGAAACTGGAAGGAAAGGCGCTTTAGGACCAGGTTTTGCTTTTGTTTTTTAAGACTATATTTATGAAATCCTTTCCCATTTATTCTGGGAAAACGTTTTCAAACTCGAGAGAAGGACTTTGGTTTTTGTAAGACAAACGATGACATGAAGGTCTTTTGTAAGAAAATAAAAGATGAAATGAGTGTTTCTCTGGCACAGCTCCAGGGCGCCTGGACTGGGTGGGAGAGGGGTGGGTATAAAGGAACAGCCCTCCTGTGGGGGAGCTGGGGGCCAGTACCCCTTTCCTAGCAGGCACCAGGCCTTGGTCAGCAACCCCTGAGCCCGGAAGGGCCATGCAGAGAAGTCTGCCCTGGACTGTATCCATCCAGCCTTGATCGAGGTGCCTGGTCCAGCCTCCCAGTGCTACTCGGGTACAGGCAGGAGCATGGATAGGGACTGGGCTACTTCTGATCTCAGAGAAGAGGCCCAGATGGGGCAGACTTACCCTCCCTAAGCCCAGTGGTCCGCCAGCAGGAACACTCCCTTGAGAGGCTGGAGAGGGCTCATGGCAGTCTTGGGCCAAGAGAGTCCCTACTCAGGGATGGGTCTGATGGGCAGCTTGCCACCTGCCTTTCTCTGTGAAGAGGGTGCCTGGAGCCATGTCCTGGACCAGGTGGCATGCACATCCAGGACCCCCTGCAGCCACTGCCCCTCTGCGTGGGCTCAGGCTGGGAGACCTTGCTCCTGGCCTCCTGCTCCAGCTGCAGAGAAGGGGCCACAGTTCCTGAATGGCAGGGTCCTCTGGTGGCTGGGCAGGGAGGGCCAAGTCAGGGCTGTTGGGTACAGCCCAAATGTGTGAGTCCGCCATGTGCAGGTCTGGTGGCTCTGATGCCTCTTTCCTCTCTGCACTTGGGATATGGCCAGGCTTTCCTGGCAGTGGGAGTGTTTTCCAGAAGTTGCAGGCCAAGGTGGGGGCAGGGCTAGGGGTGCCAAGCACAGCTCTGGCTTGGACCAGGGTGCTAAGAGCCTGGGGACAATGACAATACACAGCACTTTTTTTTATGACCCTGGGGCTGCAGAGAAGCCTGCAAATGCTGGAAGGGGTCTCCCTGAGGCCCTGTGCCCCTCCCTGTCCCTCTATGGGTCATGACCCCCAGCCCTCAACCTCACCCTGGCAGGAAGGAGGCAGCCCAACCAGACCTGGGGAGTGGGCCCTGAGGGTCAGGGTGTTGATGTCAGTGCCGAGTCAGGCCCAGCCACACGAGGCTCTGGATTCAATTAGCGGCTGGTGAGGGTTCTGGCCCCAAGAAGGGAAGAGGAGGGTGATGGGTCATGGCGGGCAGAGGGTGGTGGCAGTGGGCCTGGGTGGGGCCCCTTCCTCCTGAGGCAGAGGTGACAGTAGCAGCCCAGGTGGATTTCCTGAGGGCTTGGGTCCCATCAGAGGCACAGTTATGGCAAAGCCTGCCCTCCCCATCTCAACAGCCCATCAAAGGGGTCATTGTGGGACTGTGGGCTGCTGCTGAATCTGGCAGCTGCTGAATAAATGTTTTTGCGTTCAAGTCAAACCTGGCCTAGTGGGACAGGGAGGGTAGAGTGGGGAGGGAGGCTCCTAAAGGAAGGGGATTGGACACTCATGCCAGCCCTCCCAGAAGGGTATTTGGGGTGTCCTATCAGACAGGCAGGGGGATGATGGGAGGGCCAGGGACCAGCTGAATGGGCTACCAAGCCAAGATGCAGCCCCTGACCAGGGCCATCCCAAGAGCTCCAGGCCAGGGACCAGGGTACCAAGTGGGCAAATGCCAGTCCAGATCAACAGGTCCTGGCACCGCAGGCTCTATGCCACACGGGCCACACAAGACCATCACATGCTGTACAGCCCTCTACAGAAGAGACAGCCAGGTTGATTGGCGGCTTGCTCACTCATGGTGGGCAGGCAGGGATAGGATCCCAACACCTGCTCCCTGGGTGGGAAGGGTGGCCAGCCAGGGTGGGAAAGGCTTGGGCCTCCAGGAGAGGGGTGGGGCTGAGTGAGCAAGAGGAGCTATCCAGGTACAAGGAAGCAGACAGACTCCCGCCTCCACCAGGCGCATAGGGCTGGCTGCTGGGGTGACCTCAACAGACGACCAACTTCTCCAGCCTCAACTGTCTCTCTGGTAATGGGCGGATAAGTAGCCCCATCTGCCTGTGGCCCAGGGCCAGTACTGCTGACCGATCACCCACCCAGAAGCTCCATACCTGAGACAGGTGGTGTTTCAGTGTCCCCCAGAATGAAGTACAAGCTGCTCCTTCAGTGCCACGCCCTGCCTATCCCTCTCTATTAGGACACCACCCTGCACCAAGTATGGGGCCAGGCACACAGTAAGCCCGGGGCAGCCATCTGTGGACCCGAGGTCTGAGCCCAGCTTTATAGATAGGCCCCCAGTGCCCTGCCTTTCCTACCACGGCACGTCTCACTGCACTCTACAAGTGACGGGCTGATTAAGCAGAACAGCTTGGGTGGGAGCCGTGACAGAGGCCCTGTGAGAGGACAGGGAGGAGCATGTGCCTGACCCTTGGCCCCTGCTAGCTCTCAGATGAGCACACACTGCTCTGCTCAAACTGAGATGGATAATCTGTAACACAGAGAAGAAACCTAGGGGTGCAGTGGAGACCCACAGCATGCCCAGCTGATACCTGCACACTTGCCATCTTCAGTCTAGTTCACTCAGCAGCCCCCGACACCCCAGGGGACTAATGGGAGGCCCTGGCTTCCAGAGCGCCTGAGGGGCAGGAGACCTACCACCTCTCAGGCCAGCCTAGAGGATAGCATGCATCCCTGGCATTTACAGAAGGCTGGAGAGTCCCCACTCCTCTGCCAAGGGTGCGGCCTGGCAGGGGAGGGGCCAGGTCTAGGGGACAAAGGGGGTGGGACATTAGTCTTGCCTCCCATCTGGGAGTGATTTGAGAAATTCCAGGCCACTCTGGCCCTTGAGGCTATCCTTAAGGGCTGTAATTACAGGGTCAGCCTTGGCCAGTGGCACCATGGGGTCTGGGCATCACTAATTCCTCCAGGGGCTACGATGGACTAGGCAGGGCTGCTCCATGGGGGAGGGGTATCCAGAGTAGGCCAGGGCAGAGCCTGGAGGCAGGAAGTGGTGGGCGGAGGAGCACTTGATGGCTAGGCTGGGCCAGCTCTCTCCCTCTGCTGGGGGCCCTGTAGGGAAGAGGCTTTCTGGCCAGAGAGGACAGGATGAGGTACCAGCTCAGCATCAGTTCTAGGGTAGGGGATACTGGACCTGGAGCCAGGAGGTCCAAGAGCTCTGGTTCCTCTGGCACAGGGGGGTCCTGGTGATGTCCCGAACCCCCAAGGCCCAGAGAAGGCAGAGGCCTAACACCCACTGTAGTTCTAAGGAAAGCACTGGCTCTCACTCAGCCTTGCCTTCCCCATCGGCAAAATGTGCCTCACCAGTTCCCCAGCCTCCCTGGACTGTGAGGGTGGACAGGAGTGCAGGGTCACTGCCACCCTGAGCATTACTCCTCTGGGGGCCCTCGCAGGGGAACGCCCTGCCAGCTCTTATGGCACTCAGTCTTCCCAGTCCCCACAGTCACTGCTGCTCCGGGAGCTTGGGCAGTTTACTGTCCCTCTGTGACTTAGTTTCCCCAGTTGTGAAACTGGAGAGGAAGAGGCTAGATGGATGGCCAAGAACCAAGGCTCTCTCCTGGCTCTGACCTTCACAGATGCCTGGGCTCACAGATCCCTGCGGTGGGGGAAGAGTCATGCCGTGCAGGTCTCTGCCTCCTCCCACCCTGGCCAGGCTGGTCCTCCACCCTCCTGGGCCTCATTTCCTCATCTGTGACATGGGGGGTTGTTACTGTGGGCCTCCTGGCATCTGAGCCTCAGTGAGCCTGGGCTGCCCTGCACAGAGCTGGCTTGGCCCAGACCCCCAGGCACCACCACAAACTCTCCTGCACACTTCTGGGGAGGATGGAAGGATGAGGTGTATCTGCATGCCCAGGACAACCAGAACTGGCATATGGCAGGGGCTGAGGGGGTCTCAGAGCCCACAAGTCCAAGTCCTCTCTCTGCATTTGTGCTTCCAAACCTGCCAGCCTGTCTGTCCCCAGGTCACCCCACGTCCACCTCATCATCACAGCCTTGGCCTCCTTTGGTCCCACAGCCCCACCAAAACACCCACAAAATCGAGCGCACGCCTAAGCTTCCCATCTACGTGTCTGCTGGCTCGGTCCCCTCCCAGATGCTAAAACACAACAGTGTGAGACCCTAGGCTAGAACCCTGCCCAATGACCACATAGGGCCACATAGGATGGGGCCAGTGGGCTTTTCTGCCCACAAGAGTGCCTTACCAGCTTCTGCTGGTGGCACTCCAGGCAGATCCTGCAGACAGGACCAGGAGCTGGCTTCTTTTGTAAGACCTCACAGCCTAGCTCAGGACTGGAGCTGAGGCAGGCTGATGTGGCTGGATGGGCCCTTCGGCTCTGCAGGCAGCCCCGCCACAGCTCAACAGGGCCCTCACCAGTGTGCCCATCCACAGATCTGGACTCGAGACACCACCTGGCCCTCAACCCCCAACCCACCCCAACCTGCCGGCCATTCCTACCCGGGCGAGGTGTCCAGGGTGACAGAAGTGAGGGCGCTGGAGAAATGCCGGGTGTCCCAGAGCTTCACTTCACGCTCACGCATCTGTGTGGGGGGGGGTGGGCGCTCAGAGGGGCTCATCCCTCAGTCCCAAGGGCTCTCCAGGAACAAAGTGCCTGAGGACACAGCCTGGCACAGGGACACTTGCCCCAGGGCAGCACTTGGAGGGCAGTGTGTGGGGGGAGGGCAGGAGTCATGCCAGGGAGAGTTTGGATGTTTAGGTCCTGCCCCTTTAAGAGCCCTTAGGTGACAATGGACAAGGGGTGGTTCCCTCCATGGACTCTGGTCCCTGGGAGACCGCCACAGTTCCCAAGGTCAGGCTTAGCTACTGCAAATGGAATCTGCCAGTTTTCAGCAGCCATCAGTCCCTTGGGGCTAAGACCCGGCAGCACACAAGGCCGTATATGGACAGGCCTGGAGCTGGCTGGTGGCCCCCACCTCCCAGCAGGCCCATCTCCACCCTCTTGGTATGGGTGCCCTGCTCTTTCAGGAGGAACCCACCTGGTTGAATCCAGTAGACACAAGGTGTTCCTGAGTGCCCGTCCACACCAGCCGGCCATCCCTGCTGTTCTCATGGGCCTGTGTGCTCTGCAGGAAGGAAGAGATGGTGCTGAGCCACCGGGCCTCCCGGGGTGGGCTACCGGCCTGAGAGCCCCATGGCAGGCAGGAGGGGCCAGGTCGGCGCCCCCGAAGTGAGCTGGGGACAGGGTGGGGGGATTCATAGCACTACAGGATGAGGGCACTCCTTGGTGAGGCCAGCTCTGCACCAAGAGGGCCCAGCCTGCCGCCAAGCATGGACGCAGTCTCCCTAAGGGACCACTGGGCTGCCCTGCTCACCACCAGACCCCTTGCCACAGTGACTCAGGACTCAAGGCGACAGCATGTCCTGGCCCCTGCAGGTGGCTGGGAGGAGGCACTAAGCTGTCAGTCACCATCCCCAAGTTCTGGGGACCTCACGCCCCCAGGGAGCTTCATCTTTCTTGCTCGTGATCTGACTCAAGTTGCCGGGGCTGCCTACCCCCACAGGGCTGTTTCAAGTATCAGCAAACTACATGTGAGAGGAACGCTCACTGCAGAGCACCATGCACATCAAGGATCAGAGGGTTTCTGCCGCTGCCTGATGCTGCCAGGGGCTGGGGACAGCCCAGTGCAAGCTCTGGGGGGGCAGCCCTTCAAGAGGGCAGAAAAGTGCCCCTCTCTGCCCTCCTTTGGTGCTCGAGCTGTGGGTAGGAAGACTTCCTGGCCCCTGGGAGGAGAGGCCAGTTCACACCACAGGCGGGCCTTTCCCCCAGGCCCAAGCAGGCGGGGTGGGGTGGGGGTGGGGTGGGGGTGGCTTGGGGCAGGAGGAAATGCAAACAGCTCCCTCCCGGTCACCCCAGCCCCTGGAGCCTGAGACCAAAGACCCTGTTACCAAAAATAGCTCACCCCAAACTGTGGCCAGCTTCCTTCAAGCTTCCCACGATCTCCTTGGGAATGAATGAGGGAGGGAAGCGGCCTGTGAAGAGCTGGCCCAGCGCCCCCTCCCCAGCCTTCAGAGGCCGACCCCAGCGTGGGAGACCGTTGGAACGGATCCGTGTCCTTCAAGGGGCTTTTCTCACTGCTCCCTTCCCACCGGCTACAGCAGGCACAGGAAGTTGGGGCTGGAGCCTGAGAACCAGAGTCCCAAACCCTCTCCCCGCAAGAGGGGCTGTGGTGTCAGGGTAAGGGTCAGCTCCGCCCCCAACACCCGATAGTGGGTCAGAGGTGTCACGTGGGCTCTCGAAGTCTCTCATCAGTGTGCAAATAGCAAACCAGGTGGCTCACAAAGCTTCATTGTGCACCATTCATTCATTCAACAGACACCCAAGGCCTCCTGAGGGCCAGCCACGGTGCTAACAGCCGGCAGGGGTGCCAGATGGTTCACAGATGGATGGTCACACACTTGAGTGACTGACACAGGGGCTGCTTATTCTTAACATGAGTATTTAAGCTGCACACTACGCTCAGTCGTGTGAATGGTGGACAGAACAGAAAGGGTCCCCCAATTTAGATGATACAAGTCAGGAGGCAGATGTGAACTGAGGAGAAATAACTATGTTGTTACACATTATTTTAAGGGCCATGAAGGAACAAAGTGGAAGCTAAATGTTTGAGATTTGGAGTCAGAGACTGCCTGGGTGAAAAGCCTTCCTGCCTCTAACCACCTTGTCTCAGGACGATACTCAATGCCTCTGTGCCTCAGTTTTCCTATCTGTAAAAAGAGCACCCTAATGGAACCTACTTTGGAAGGTTGTTGAAAGAATGCTAACACCAGCGAAGTGCTCAGGGTTGTGTCCAGCACATATCCAGCACGCATTTTTTAAGCACGGTAACAAGGAACAAGTGTATAATTCAGAGAAGTGGATTTAAGGCAACATTTGAGTTAAGATGTGAAGGCTCCGCAGGGATGAGCCAGAGGGGGCTGGGGGAGGCGACCAGTCTCTGTGAGGAGCTGGGGCCTGGGATACAAGGAGAACAGGCGGTGCTGAGCTTGCAGGGCCTGTGGGCAGCAATGGAGCACTTTCATTCAGAGGCACAGGTTGGGGATAGGACGTTCTTTGCACGTCTCCCTCCTTCCTGTTACATACAGGAAGAAACCAGAAGCCCAGAGAGGGGAAGCCATCTGCCTCAAGTCCCCCAGTAAGACAGCTGTCAGCTACCTGAGCCATGGGCTGGGCCTGCGCAAGGGGGGCCAGAGGCAAGGACAGGTGAGGAGACAGAGCCACAGCTAGCAGGCAGCAGAGCCCAGACCAGGAAGAGCCCAGGATGTGGCTGCCTCCCAGGCACCTGGGTTTCCAGCAAACACCCCTGGATGAGTTCCCACTGGGGGGCCAGGCAGGGCAGAGTGGGCTGGCACACCCAGCTCCATCTGCCCAGGAGCCAAAGGAAGCCCCATGGGTAGGGGTGGGGTGGACGCTGGCCTCCTCCTCACCCTCTGTCCCCAGATCACCAGAGTGATTTTTATTTTCAAAAGTGGCAACTTCTTTGCTGACCTTAGTGGGACTCAAGAAGGAAGAGCCCTCTATCCAAGTCCCCAGATTCTAATTCTTCTGGGGCAGGGGGGCGGGGCTGCAGCTGGGACCCAGGCATCCTGCTATCCCGAAGCCCCAAGAGCCACAGGAGCCTCTGGGGGCCACCGCTGGTAACACGAGCCCGGGCCAGATCTTGGGCTTTCCCTCTCACAGAGGACGGCCTTTGTCCCAACAGGCAGCAGGGCGTTCTGCTCCTGGAGAAGCACCTCAGTCCCCCCAAGTCTCCCCCAACACCTGGCCCCAAGATGAGAAGAGGAGGGGCTGAGGCCAGCAGCGCCTGCCCAGCACAGGGGCGCCAGGAGCAGGCGCATGCCCGCATTCCAGCTGCAGTGCAGCCAAAACCCGTCACCACAGCAACACTTCCTGTGTGGGGCAGGGCAGCTGGAGGAACAGCCCTAGGCTCCTCCCTTGGCGGAGGGCACCTTCTTTGGTGATAAGACCCCCACCATCCACCAATGCCCCTCCTTCGGCAGGCTCAGTCCAGGCTCCAGATGCTGGCCCCCCAGGCCTGCCTGACACCCAGGAGTGGTAAGAAAGCACAGGTGAGGAGACAGAACCACAGCTAGCAGGGCAGGGGTGGGGTGGACACTGGCCTCCTAGCTAGCCAATGTCTGCCTGCCCATGGCAGAGATCAGAGAGCTCATCCCAGGTCCGGCCCCCTCCTGCCTCTGACAAGGTGTTAAAGCCTCACTGACCCCTGAACACCCTCTCATCTGCAGGCACACCCATGGCTCCAGGGTCCTGGCCACCCTCATCTGGGCTTCAAGCACGGTGAGGGGGCAGCAAGGGGCCTAGGTGCTCCAGAGTTGGACAGACCCAGCCTGCCTCTGCCTCTCACCTGTGTGACCCTGGGGAAGAAATGACCAAAGGGCTGACTTTAGAGAATGGTCATGAAGGTGGAAGAAGGTCACACGCGCCAAAGGCCTGGACATTATAAAAGGTAATAAATGCAATTTAAGAACAAAGCACAGGGTGTGAAAAGGAGGGAGATGCCTACGTCCCCTGCTCCTAGTTCAGGTCACCAAAGGCAAGACCCAAAAAAGACAGTGGAGGGATGACTCCCCAGGCCCCCACCCAGCCTACAGGCCGTGGGGACAGCACCGCAGCAGGGAGGCAAGAGGCCAGACGGAGGGCAGCACATCCCTCCCTGACCCCCAACATTGGCCCCTTGTGGGGAAAGGATCTCAGGAGAGGCACTCCCAGAAGGCCTCTCCCCTGAGTTGGCCCCTTGGCTTACACCGACCCTGGCCGCCAGCAGTGGTTTTCCTAATAGAAGCCAGGTGTGGGCCAGATGCCCTGGGCGGAAGTGGGGGGCAGGGCCACGGGGAGGGCAGCATTCCAGGCCCGCTGCCCCCGCAACAGCAGCGCTGCACAGGCACCGTCCCAGCAGCTGGGAGGGGGTGGGAGACACCCACGCTCTTCCCAGGTCTTCTAGGCACAGAAGCCCCCTTCAGGGGGGCTCCTTCCAGAACCAGATCTTCCCCTTCCTTCTCCTAGGAACTTGGAGCCCCTTGGACAGCAGCCACTTCATCTTCACCTCAGCTCCATCACCATCCCCCATGTGCTGGAAGGGAGGACATTCAGGCTGGGGGACATGACAGGAATGGGGGTGCTATGTGCTGTGCCCTGGGACAGGAGGGGGCTGGAGTTAAAGGGCCTCAGTCCTCCTCCTTCCAGCTGAGCCTGGATGCCCTTTCCAGGCAAGGCTTGGAGGTTAGCCACAGAAAGCTATGGTGAGCCCAGCGCTCACAGCCACACAGCCCTGAGACCGGCCGCAGGGACCATGGGCAAGAGCCAACCTCGATGGGAAGCAGGGCCACGGGAGGCTGAGACCACTTCTGCCCAGCTTGGCTCACAGTCAGGACGGGGCCTCCTTTCGGTCTTCAGCTAGTGGAACCAACCAGACTGCCTTCGGAACAAGGTGCAACTGGCTACACGAAAGGGGTCCTATGTGTGTGTGTTCGTAGGGGGAATGGGGCCCCTGGCTACATGAAGAGGATCGTGTGTGTGTGCATGTAGGGGAAACAGGAGCCCCCAGTCGGGTTTGGGATTACCCTTGACCCCGGGTGGGGAACAAGCCCTAGAAATGGAGATGGGCATCTGTGCTGGGCCTGGGGCATCACTGGGGAGCTCCTCCCCTGAGCTGGCAGCAGGAACCTGAACTTCACCTTCCTCATGGAAGAAGGCTCCTCCGCTTCTAGAAAAATCTTTTAAAAATATAAATCCATTCACTTCACTTTCTGCTTAAAACTCTCTAAGCACCTAATCTCTCTCTGACATGCAACAGGCCCTCCCCAAGGGCCCTGCCTCGCATCTGCATCCCTTACTGAATCCCGGCACAAGCTTGCCCAGGCCGTCTGCAATCTTCAGCCCTCAACACCACGCCAGCTCCTCGGCGAAGCGCTAAGTCTCCCCTTTAAGAGAAGCCCTCCGGCAATTACCCCACGTGTCTGCCTTGTTCACAGAACATTCCATGCCTGGCACCGAGCTGCTGTTGAATGAATGGCTGATTCCCCAGTGGCTCAACGCCTGTAGCATGAACCCCAGGCCCGGCCTCTCTGCCCAGAACTCACAAGACCCAATGCACCATCACAGACACAAAACATACATTGATGCCTGCGACCTGTGGGCCTGGCAAACCCCCAGCAGGAACCATGGGGACACAGTGAGGGTCTGCAGGCTCTCACACTGCAGGGTGCAGACAGTGGGGACTATCATTTTGTGTCCTCTGTGGCTGGCCTCTGCTGACAGTGCCAGGAAGGGTGGGTAAGGGATAAGGGTCTCAGAGAAGAAGAGGAAGTCAGAATCTCAAATTAGCTTCCTGAAGCCACAGGATGCCTCCACCGAAGGCCTGTGGGCAGCCTGGCTGCACCCCACCCTGTGATCAAAGCCAGGCCCTCCCAGGACCAGAACATGCTTTCCAGAAATAGCCTCTAGCAGTGGGAGCCCACCTCCCAGGTGACCCTTACACACCCACCAGGCCTTGGCCAGGGGCATGGGGTGCGGCAGAATCCATTTGCCAAGACACTGAGCCTGCCCTGCCTGCACCTGTTGGAGCCACTGGGGCCTCAACCCAGCCCGCTGCCTGCACAATTCACCTGGGAGGCCTCAGGCTTTGCTCTGGGGTCGAAGATCCGCAGCTGCTTGTCCTGGAAAAGCAGAGAGGAGGAAATAGTATCATTAGGGTGGGTAGGTCCCTGGGGGTCAGGCAGTCTCCCCAGTCCCTGGCTATCATGGCCCCATGCCCCAGTATACAGAGCTGGCATCTCACTCCAGGGGACCCCTTCCAGCCTGGCTCCTCCTTCTCACCACAAGGGGGACAGGCCCCCTTTTCTGCCCAGTCACACAACAGAGAACTCAGTGACGGGAGTTTACATTTCCTGAGCACCTACTACGTGTCAGGTACATCACACACAAGATCTCTCCCCATCTTTCCAACCACCTTATGAAGCAGTGCTGTGCCCATAAAGATACCTCCACAGACGAGAAGCTGAGGCCCAGAATGAAACTCCAGGCTACCAGCTGCCACGCGTGTGTCTGGCCCTGTACTTGGTCCATCCCAGATGGGCTCACACAACGTTATAGTTTCTACACTTAAAGAACTTGGCGTCTAACCACAGTGGTAAGATTACACGTCCTAACCATCACCCAGCACACAGTCACTGATGCCAATTACTTGAAGGTGGGATAGAAACAAAAAATTAATGCCCATACCTTGTATAAGGACTTTAATTCTCTGGAAATTGTGTGTGTGTGTACAAATGTATGTGCTTAAAGAATGGGGGGAAAGGCGGGATAGGAGCTGCATCCATTGACTATTTACAAGTTTGACTATGATAAACTGTTTATGTGCTAAAAGGCAGATGTGGAGTGACACGGTTGGATTCTACTATGATAAAAACAAACACAAATCTGTAGGCTTTGCAAGAATGTAGAGCAAGGAGAAAGGTCTTGACCAGCACAGGCTGTATTACTGCAGGGCACCAGGGGTGGGGAAGCGAGGGGGTGATTAGCTCTTTCTTTTTACATCGTAGCACAGCTCTACTCTTTCACTCTGTATGGATTCCTATTCTTGTATTTTGGAAAGTAGGGAACCAGCAATGAACAATTGGATTTGAAACTAAAAACACAATACCATTTATATCAGCACCAAAAAAAAAAAAGAAAATGAAAATACCTGGCTGCAAACCCAACAAATAATGTACAAAATCTCTCCAAGGTACAGAACTCTGGTGTAAGAAATCAAAGAGCTAAATAAACGAAGAGAGATTGTATGTCCATGGACAGGAATCAATATTGTCAAAATGGCAGTTCTTAAAAAATGCCAGCAGTTTATTTTATGGGTATTGACAAGCCAATGCTGAAGTTTATGTGGGCAAAGACTCAGAATGGTCCACACAGCATGAGACGGATGAACAAGTCAGAGGACTGACACTACCCAGCTTTAAAGCTACAGTAATCAAGAGAGTGTGGTATCGGCATAAGAACGGAACAGACGAGAGAAAAAAAGACAAGAAATAATATACATAAGGATCACAGATCAAAGGAACAGAACAGAGATCCCAGAATTAGACCCCCCATAAATAGAGTCAACTAATCTTTGACAGAGGAGCAAAGTCAACATATTGGAGAAAAGATGGTCTTTTCAACAAGTGGTGCTGGAATATCTGCACATCCACAGGCCAAAAAAGGAATCCAGACACAGATTTAAGGTCTTTCACAAAAGTCAACTAAAAATGGATCAGAGACCTAAATGTAAAATGCACACTGATAAAACCTCTAGAAGACAACACATAAGAAGAACTAGGTGACTTTGGGTTTGGCAATGACTTTTTCGATACATCAAAAGTATGACCAATGATAGAAAAACCTGGTAGGCTGAATTTCATTAAAATTATAAACTTCTGATGCAAATCAAAACCATAATGAGATAACATTCATATCTATCAGAATGGCTATTTGGCAAAAAGACAAGAAATAACAAGTGTTGGCAAGGATGTGGAGAAATGGAAACCCTTGTACACTCTTGGTGGGAATGTAAATGGGTGCAGCCACTATGGAAAACAGTTCTAAAAATAGAACTACAATATGATCCAGTCATTCCACTTCTGGGCATTTATCTGAAGAACAGGCAAACTCTAATTTGAAAAGACATATGCACCTCTATGTTTATTGTTACTTTATTTACAACAGCCAGGTTATGGAGGCAACCTAAGTGTCCACTGATGGATGAATGGATAAAAGAAGATGGGGTATATCTATATATGTGATGCACTGGCCAGAAAAAAAAAAGAATGAAATCTTGACATTTGCAACAACATGGATAGACCTAGAGGGTATTATGTGGAGTGAAATAAGTCAGAGACAAATACTGCCTGACTTCATTTACATGTGAAATCTAAAAAACAAATTAATGAAACAAAACAAATCAGATTCATAGATACAGAGAACAAGCTGGTGGTTGCCAGAGGGTTCAGAGCACCCTGCCGACTGCCGCCAGATGTAAGTCCTGGGAGAGGAAATACCTCTAAAAACCAAAATCAGTCAAAGGGAGAAATAAAGTTTAAAACCCGTTTATTCCTTACAAACTGCAGTCCAGGCCGTCTCTCTCTCCTGCTCCGGAAGGAAGCCAGCAAGCCAGCCCCTCCCCTTAAACGCTCAGGTTCAGATAGGCCCTTGGTTGTCCAGGTAATTAGGGAAGGGGATTAAAAGGTACACTTCAATTATAAAATAAGACACAGGGCTGCAATGTACAGCATAGGGAACACAGTTAATAACATGGTAACAACTCTGTGTGGTGACAGATGGCAGCTAGACTTATAGTGACATTTTATAACATATACAAATGTTGAATCACTATGCTGTACACCTGGAACTAATATTATATGTCAACTGTACTTTGATAAAACAATTTCAAAAATACTAGAAAAGTTATAAATTTCTGGCCTGCAAGAGACACTTAAGAAAATGAAAACAAAAGCTAAAGACTGGGAAAAAATATTTGCAGAGAACATAACTGAGAAAGGACTTGTATCTAAAACATACAAAGAACACTTAAAACTTAAAAAAAAAAAGCAAAATAACCCAACTTAAAAATGGACAAAACACCTAAATAGACACCTCACCAAAAAAGACACACAGATGGAAAATAAACATATGAAAAGATGCTTAACAACATTATCCCATTAGGGAATTGTAAACTGAAACAATGAGCGACTGCCACACATCAGTTAGAAAGGCTTAAACCTGAAAAACTGTCAACACCAAATCTAACAAGGATGTGGAGCAACAGGAACTCTCATTCGTTGCTAATGGGAACGCACAATATACAGCCACTATGGCAGACAGTTTAGCAGTTTCTCATAAAAGCTAAAAACACTATGATCCAGAAACTGTACTCCTAAGTATTTACCTAAATGAGTTACGTCAACATAAATGTTTACAGCAGTTTTATCATAGTCCGAAGAAACTGGAAGCAATCAACATGTCTTTCAACAGTGAATGGATAAATAGTGGTACATTCATACAACAGAATATAATTCACTGATAAAAAGAAATGGCTTGTGGGTAAAATTGTAACATTTCCAGAATACCTCGCCTGGCTTTAGTATATTTGCATATCCTCGGGGGTGAAGAAGTTAATCTTCATATCAATGGGTAAATTACCTGGACAACCAAGGGCGAATCTGAACCTGAGCGTTTAAGGGGAGCCGCTGGCTTGCTGGCTTCCTTCCGGAGCAGGAGAGAGAGACGGCCTGGACTGCAGTTTGTAAGGAATAAACGGGTTTTAAACTTTATTTCTCCCTTTGACTGATTTTGGTTTTTAGAGGTATTTCCTCTCTCAGGACTTACATCTGGCGGCAGTCGGCAGGGTGCTCTGAACCCGAAATCTGTCATAATGGGTGTGACCTTTGGGAGTGCCGCTCCCATGGATGGTGGGGAGGTCCCAGTGGATGCAGCGGCAGAGGGTGCCGCCTCACCTGTTAGCATCCCCCAGCTGTGGGGCTTCCAAGTTTGGAACCCCTAGCGGGGAATTGGTCGAGGGTAAAGTACCTCTTAGAAGGGTGGGGCCTTCCCCAAAAATGGGGAAGGGTGGAAACACCGGAAGCTGCAGAATTAGCCCTCCATGAGTTGGAAGACTGCTTGGAGACCTTTTTGGGGCCATGTAGTGGCTGGCATTGTAGGGTCTCTTTTCATCGAGACAGTGGAAACTGTTATACAGGAGAAAGAGGATTATCAAGGGACTTAGGCGGGAGAGAGCCACACTTCAGCATCGCTTGGAGAAGCTGGGTGATAATCTATGGGATGCTGTTAAAGAAGAGAGACAGTTACTGAAAAGGCAGGTCACGCTCCTAGAAGATTCCTTAGCAGCGGCGATGGGGGGAGACTGCAGGAAAAGCCGAGTTGCAGGAGGCCGTTGGGGAGAGGGAGGAAAGGGTAGTGCCTTCAGCCCCGGAAATGGTGGAGAAGGAGCCATTGGTGGAGAAGCCTGAGGGAGACGAGGGAGAGGAGGGAGACGAGGAGGAGGAGGCGGGGCCATTGGCAGATCTGCTACCCAGGCCACCGCTGAAGGTACCATCTTCTCCTGTTTTAAAGGACCACCAAGGTGTAATTAAGAAAATAAAAATGAAACAACCGCAGGATCCTCAGGGGGAGGAGCAGCCCCCTCCCCAGGTTGTGGAGCACTCCATACTCCACCCATATACCCAGCATGAGCTGGTGGACATGAGCGTACAGTATAGGCAGAGGCTATCGGAATCTCTGCCTACATGGCTTTTACGTCTCTGGGATATGGGGGTGGAAAACATTGTTGTGTCGGGTACTAAGATGAGTAGAATGGCTTCCCTGACGACTCACCCTTCCCTCCAGCAGTGGTTGCAAAATGCCCGTCACGCCTCAGGGAATCAGACACTCCTGGAATGGCTGACAGCTGCCATCAGGATAGTTTGGCCTAATCAGGGTGTTTTACCATATTTTCCCAGTAGTTGGAAAACGTATGCAGAGCTCCAACAGGTACTGCAGGAATTGGGTGTGAAAAACACCATCTATAATATGGACCTCCAGGGCCCTGATGAGGAGGTGTTCACTATAGGAATGAGAAACCTGGTGCTGCATACAGCTCCCACATCTCTCTTTGGGTACCTAGCGAATACTCTTGCCCCCCACCTAGGGCAACCCGTAAGTATGGCTACTCATACTTTAGCAGATCTGGGGGAGGTTGAAACAATAAGGGCACGGAGGGAAGTACGGGCCATGACTGAAAGAAGTGCAAAACGCACCGTGAAGATCTTGAGGACCCAGATATGGGTTGATTTGATAAAGGATGGGGTAGTGAAAGAAAGACTTGATGGGCAGCCCAATAGAATATTGTTGGAACTGAGGCACCAATTAAAGCCAGAGCAGCAGTTCCAGCCGCTGAGGTCCAGGACACAGAAACCAGAGTCCGGGCCCCATGCCCAACCTGTGTCCCTGCAAAACTTCATGGGAGACAGTACTCAGGATTCGCCTGGGCCCTCATCCCCACAGGAGGATGATTGGCCATCGCGGTTCAACTGGTGGGGCAGTCAAAGTCCCCACCTTGGGGGACATGGTGGGGACCAGGGGCCACATATAGAATTAGCAATTCATTGGTCCCCTGTGAATGTACAACATGTCCTGGCACTAGTGGACACAGGAGCTAAGTGTTCTTTGACTCATGGCAACTCTGAGCATTTTCCCGGGACCCCTGCTGTGATAGATGGCTATGGGGGTAAGGCAATTAGAGTGAAGAAAGCCCAAATCTCATTGGGGATAAGGGTGTTTACCCCCAAAGGAGTATACCATGTACATTTCTTCTCTGCCTGAATATATTTTGGAGGTAGATATCCTGCAGGGCCTGTGGTTACAGACCACTGCAGGTAAGTTCAGACTGAGGGTACGTGTGGTAAAGGCAGTTCTGAGGGGTCATGCTAAGCACCCTGTTATCTCAGCAGGTGACAAATATTAAGCAGTATAAATTGCATGGGTGCACAAGGAAATTGGAGAAACTCTACAGGGTTGGAAAGGGTGGGCATCATAAGGCCCACTCATAGTCCTTTTAATTCCCCAGTGTGGCCAGTGAGAAAGCGAGACGGCTCCTGGCATATGACTGTGGACTACAGGGAATTGAGTAAAGTCACACCCCCTTTGCATGCTGCTGTCCCCTCTAGGGCAGACATTCTGGACACCCTCAGCCATGAACTGGGAACATATCATTACATAGTGGACCTTGCTAATGCTTTCATCTCTATTGACATAGCACAGGAAAGCCAGGAACAGTTTGCCTTCACGTGGGAAGGCCAGCAGTGGACATTCACTGTCCTTCCACAGGGATATCTCCACAGTCCCACCACCTGTCACGGACTTGTAGCCCAGGACTTGGCCACATGGAGGAAATTGCAAACAGTGTGGTCATATCACTACATTGATGATATTATGCTCACATCTGATTTTCTTTCAGATCTAGAAGGGGCAGTTCCTAGACTGTTCTAACATCTACAGGAAAAAGGATGGGCTGTGAACAGCACCAAGGTTCAGGGACCAGGTTTGTCTGTGAAATTCTTGGGGGTTGTTTGGTCAGGTAAAACTAAAGTTGTTCCTCAAGCAGTTATAGACAAGGTCCAGGCTTTCCCCACCCCTACCACTGTGGCAGTACTGTAAGAGTTTTTGGGTCTTTTGGGCTACTGGAGAGTGTTTATCCCACATTTGGCACAAATTCTGAAGCCCTTATACTGGTTGGTACAAAAGGGCATCAGGTGGGACTGGGATGAGACATGTGCAGCTGCTCTTACTGCTGCCAAGCCGGCAGTCAAGGCCTTACAGGCCTTGAATGTAATGGACTCATCAAGGCCCTGTGAACTAGATGTTCACATAACCAAAGATGGTTATGGATGGGGTCTTTGGCAGTGGCTTGAATGGACATGCCAACCTATTGGATTCTGATCACAACTATGAAAGGAGCAGAGGTCCAGTACACTTTGATAGAGAAGCAACTGGCTGCTGTGCACCACGCCTTTGCTGGCTGTATACAGAGCCCATTGCTGGAACAGCTCCAGCCAAGGTAATAACCACCTATCCCATCATGGGGTGGGTGCGAAACTGGACCCAAAGGCCACAGAGTGGCATGGCACAGACACCTACACTGGCCAAATGGGGCGCATATTTACAGCAGCGCAGCACCCTCTCTACTAGCCCCTTAAGTGGAGAACCCCAACGCTTATTGGGGCCAGTGACCTATACCCAGTGGAAAGCAGGAAGAACTTGCTTTTCAGCCCTTGGTAGCCGAGACTCCTTATCAGGAGGGAAAAGCCCCTATACCTGAAGATGCTTGGTACACAGATGGCTCTAGTCGTGGGCAGCCCCCGAAGTGGAGGGCTGTGGCTTTCCATCCTAAGACTAAGACAATATGGATGGAGGATGGAGAGGGGTAAAGCAGTCAATGGGCCCAGTTCCAGGCAGTATGGCTTGTGATCACCCAGGAGCCCTCTCCCACAGTTGTCTGCACTGACAGCTGGGCCGTCTATCGGAGCTTGACCCTGTGGCTACCGACATGGTATCATGCCAACTGGATGGTTGGTCACCAGCCCCTTTGGGGGCAAGAGTTGTGGCAAGAATTATGGGCCTCTGGTCAGACTAAGACTGTTACTGTGTATCGTGTGACTGGCCATTTGCCTTTGGCATCCCCAGGGAATGATGAAGCAGACACACTGGCCCAGGTGCACTGGCTAGAAGGAAAGCCTGCCTCTGATGTGACCCAATGGCTGCACCAGTGTTTGTTGCACGCGGGGCAAAAAACAATGTGGGCTGTAGCCCATCGATTGACCTTTGAAGAAGTTAGCAGAGCCCGTTAGGAGTGCCTCATGTGCTCTAAGAGGGACTTACACGGAATCACACAGCAACATGGGACAATAGTAAGGGGGCCAATACCCCTTGTCAGGTGGCAAATAGCCTATATTGGACCTCTGCCCATATCAGAAGGATATCGGTATGCTATGACTTGTGTGGACACGGCTACTGGACTACTGGTTGCTTTTCCTGCACATCGTGCAGATCAGCAAAACACCAAGAGGGTCCTGGAGCGTTTCTTTGCAGTCTATGGCCGGCCATAGGTGATTGAAAGCGATCAAGGCACCCACTTTACTGGACATGTGTTACAGCAATGGGTGCAGCAATTAGGAATAAAGTGGAAGTTTCATGTACCATATAACCCTACCAGGACAGGCATGATAGAGAGGTACAACGGTTTGTTGAAATCTGGCCTGAAGTCAGACACCAATAGTCTATGGGGTTGGTCAGTTTGCCTATGGACAGTGCTGCGGTGTTTGAAAGAGAAGCCACGTAAAGGAGCTTTGATCCCTGTGGATATGCTCACACACCTTGTTGCCTCTCCTACACAATTGTACATCTGAACCAAAGAAGAGCTATTGAAGCCAGGATATGGCCAGCAGAGCAACATCCTGCTGCCAGCCCCTACTGCATTAAGCCCTGGAGACACTGTTGAATGGACGTGGCCCTGGACATTTCGACACACGGACCAACGATGGCTGGCCCTTCTGGCACCTTGGGGGAAAGGCCCAGAAGCTGGCCTTGTGTGTATTCCTGGAGTAATAGCTGAATGGCCCCCAAAGGTCATGGTAGTGTACCCAAAACATCCAGGAGGTAAGAGCATCTTGTGGGGAAGTTTTGTTTTATCTTTATGGCCAGTGCATGAACCTCCCATAGCCCTATATACCAACCCATCTGTAACTCCCACCGGGACAGGGGTGAAAGTCTGGTATACTAGACCAGGACGAGATCCCATTCCTGCCACTGTTTTATCACAAGACCACTCTCTTGCACGTATCCTACCTGATGGACAAGATTTGCCTATGCTGGTGTCATTAAAACATGTATCTTATCGCCCTTAAGGTTATTTTCTCCTACAGTCCTTGTGGCCTGAAAGCGCCCTCTGGCTGCAGCTGCCGCACGATGATTTCTCTGAACCCTCAGCTACTGCCTGCCTGTGGAATGGGCAAGCTATGGACTTAATCTGCATAAGACTTTGAACCTAGCTGAATCCTCTAGCTTCAGGACTGTCATAATTTTATTGCTGTTGCTATTGTTATGTCATTAGTCTGGTCACAGTGCTCCAGTTTTCTCGCCCAGGGACCACTGCAGAAGGAGGGGAATGAATATATTGTAAGGCAAGATTTCTGGAGGGGTGGCCTGTGGGTAAAATTGTAACATTTCCAGAATATCTCGCCTGGCTTTGGTTCATTTGCATATCCTCAGGGGTGGAGAGTTCATCTCCATATCAATGGGTATATTACCTGGGCAACCAAGGGCGTGTCTGAACCTAAGAGTTTAAAGGGAGGGGTTGGCTTGCTTGCTGGCTTGCTTCTTCAGGAGCAGAGGAGAGAGAGAAGACCCTGGACTGCAGTTTGTAAGCAATAAATGGGTTTTAAACTTTATTTCTCCTTTTGACTGATTTTGGTTTTTAGAGGTATTTTGCCCTGGGATTTCCTCTCCCTGGACTTACATGGCTAACACCCAAACCATCAAACTCCTAGAAGAAAACATAGGGGAAAAGCTTCATGACATTGGATTTGGTAATTATTTCTTAGACACAACACCAAAAGCACAGAAAACAAAAGCAAGAATAGAAAAATGGGTCTACATTAAACTTGACTTTTGTTCATCAAAGGACACAATAAACCAAGTAAAAAGATAACACCCAAAATGGGAGAAAATATTTGCAAATCATGTATCTGATAAAGATTAGTATGCAGAATATATAAAGAATTCATACAAGTCACCAACAAAAAATCAAATGGCCAAAAAGCACATGAAAAGATGTTCAACATAAGTAATCATCATACCCGTTAGGATAGCTACTATCAAAAAACCCAGAGAACAAGTATTGGTGAGGATGTGGAGAAGTTGGAACCCTCATACACTGCTGGTGCGAATGTAAAATGGGGCAGCTGCTGTGGAAATGTGCGGCAGTTCCTTAAAAAATTAAAAATAGAATTACCATATGATCCAGCAATTCCACTTCTGGGTGTACACCCGTTAGAACTGGAAATGGGGTCACAAAGAGCGGTGTGCACACACATGTTCACTGCAGCAGCATTAGACACAACAGCCAAGGTGGAGCGACCCGAGGGTCCATCAACAGATGAAGCAATAAACCAAACATGCATAGAGGCACAATGGAATACTTTTCAGTCTGAGAAAGGAAATGTTGTCACATGCTGCAAGACGATGAGCCTCAGGGGCACCACACTAAATGAAAACAGCCAGTCACATAAGGGCAAATGGTGTGTGACTTCACTTACATGAAGTATTTACGGTGATCCAATCCACAGACACAGGGAGCAGAAGGGTGGCTACCAGGGGCGGGGGAAGGGCTAGGAGGTGTGTGGGTACTTGGTTAATGGGTCTAGGGTACACAACAATGTAAACATACTTGACATTACTGAACTATACACTTAAAAACAGGTAAGATGGTTAATTTTATAATGATTTGTGTGTTTTACCACAATGAAAAAAAAGCCAGCTATTAGTCCACAAAAAGATATGGAGGACACATAATGCATACTGCTGAGTGAAAGTAGCTGATGGGGAAATGCCACATACTGTATATGATTCCAACTACAGTAAAAGACGTTTGGGAAAAGACAAACCTTACAGAGACAGTGAAAGGACCAGTGGTTACCAGTTGGTTGGTGAAAGGGAGGGAGGGATGAACAGAGGAAGCACAGGGCCCTTTTAGGGGGGTGAAGCCATTCTGTATGATGCTGTAATGGTGGGCACATGGCACCATGCATCTGTCAAAACCCACAAAATGCACAGCATCAAGAGTGATCCCTGATGCAAACTCCGGGCTTTGGTTAACACAGCTGCGTGGTTTAAGTGTGGCAAATGCACCACACTAGTGCAAGATGGGGTGAGGGGGACACAGGAACTCCATGTTCCTGCCTGGCCCCTGCCTTGGTGCTTGGGATGCAGGGATAGCAAACAGCCTGCACCCATGTGCTGGGTCTGAGAGAGTGGTCACAGGAGACTCTGGGGAGGAACCTGGACCTGAGCTGAACCTTGAAGGACAGGTGGAGTTGCACTGGGAGGGAAAGGCATCTGAGGGAGGTGGAACAACATGAGCAAAGGTGGAGACAGTAGCCTGCTGGCACGCAACATGGAGGGGAAGACAGGGCCATGTAAGGAGAGTGGGTGGCAGGAACAGGGCAGGCAGTGGGCAAGTGCACAGCTGGATGAGGGAGGGGGCCAGTCTGGAGAAGGCTCAAAAGCCAGGCCTCCCTCCCACACCATGCATGGCTCCAGGGCTCTTGTGTCACTCCTAGCAACGCCTTCCTGGCTGCAGCTCACTGAGCACTTGCTATGGGCCTGGTGGTCACGAGGCCCAGTTCAGGGACTAGCCCTGCAGTCCTGCTCCACTCCACAGCCTCAGATTTAGGAGGAGGCTGTTTAGAGACAGAAGACACAGGCAAGGACACAAGACAGGGCACAGGACAGAGACAGGCAGAAGAATGAGAGACACAAAGAAGGACAAAGAAAAAGGCAGAGGGACAAAGAAAGGGAAGGAACAGAGGAAGAGCAGCTGAGGAGGGACAGAAAGACAGAAACAGAGGGAACAGACAGAGACAAAGACAGGACAGAGAGAGACAGAGAAAAGACAGCAAAGGACAGAGAGAAAACAACTAGAGACCAAGGAGAGACAGTCAGGCCAGCAAGAGACAGGACAGGGAGAGAGATAGTGAGACTGCAGATCTCCATAGATGACAGGCAAGAGAAACTGCCTCCAGGCAGCAAGGGCCCTCCCACCTGGACAAGAGACCCTCTGAGCAGAGCCAGATGGTCTGGGTTAGGATGCCAAACCCACCTTCATGTGCTTTGTGACCTGGACTAAGCCCTGAGCCCCGGGCAGCACAAGAACCATGGCGTGCTCTCAGAGTCACCGTCCTTGGCACAGGAGCACTCCCTAAAGGCAGCTGGACCACTGAGGGTAGGAGTAAGAGGCTGGGTCTAGATAGGGCTCAGCCTGGGCATGGATTCTGCCTGGCGCTGATGGTGCCTGCAAGGGGGTGGTGGTGGGCGCAGCGAATGCATGTCCTGGCTGGGCTCACAGGCACAGCCAACCATGCAAGTTGGGCGCCATCCGTGAGGCCAGCACGCCCCCTAGCGGCTGGCTGCCTCTTCCCTCCGCTGGAGGAGCTAGTGGAGGACTAAGAATGGAGCCAGGCTTGTGGGGAATCAGGGGTCCAGGGAGGCTGAATTGCTCCAACGTAGGACAGGAGTTAGAACTCAGCACAGCCAAGAAGGGGCCTGGCTTTCCCTGCCAAGGTAGAGAGGGTGTGGAGAGGGGGAAGGCATGGGACCAGAGGACACAGGGCCTGGCATCAGCCAGCATCCCAAGGCCTGCTGCCTGCATGTGGGGGCCAAAAAAGTGCCCTGTGTATGGCTGCTGCTCAACATGAGCCTCACAGAAAGGAAGGCAGTTTTGACAAAGCAGACAGGCTGCCAGGAGAGGTGTGTGGCTGAGGGTGTGACAGCTGAGTGGCACAAAACAAGGCCCAGCAGGGCTGGCATGGGGCTTTGCTTGGGCCCCCACCTGATAGAGACCCCAGGCCCTGGTACCAAGGTGGGGTGGGGGCTCCCGGATGCAGGCATAGCCAGAAGGTGCAAGAGCAGCTAAGGTGGGGAAGGGGGCTCTTGAATGCTCATTCTGACCCCAGTGCTCTTCTGCCAAGCCCAAGAGGTAGAGCCTAGGACATGTGCTCCATGACATGCTGGCCCAGCACAGAGCCAGGCACACCTCAGGACCCGTGCAGTGAGACACTTGAGTCTCACTGTCCACCTGCTTACCTTGCACATCGTGCCCACCAAGGCTCCATCCCGGCTCCAGACAGCACCCTGCACTAGGTCCCCATGGGCCACCAGCTCTGCAGAGAAGCAGCCAAGGTCAGGAAGGGATCCAGCGTCCCCCCACCCATCCTGGGTGACAAGGACACCAGAGAAGTGGATGCAGGAGGGCTTGGCAACTCCCCAGGGAAGAGGCAGCAGCTGCAAGAGCCCTCCCGGGCAGGAGGAGCAAGGGTAGCAGCTCCTTCCAGACGCGCTGCCCTGAGCCCAGGTTCTTCCTCCAGCCCACCTTGTCAGGCCACACTCCTACTCAGACTCCTTCGAAGGCCCTCTGCTCCGAGCCCCTCGCTCTGAGATCTGGCTCTCATTTCCCACCCAGGCTTGTTCCTGGCCACTCACCACCACACCCTTCACTGGGTCATGCCGGCCCACAGACGTGCCACACACGCTCCTACCCTGGCCCTCTGCTCAGACCAACCCTGCTCCTCCCTGCAGCGTGGCAATATCCAAATATGTCCACAATTCTTTGACACTCCTCCAGTTAATAGTTGAATCGTGTCCCCCTAAAAAGATGTTCATGTCTTAACACTCAGCAACCATGGTGTACCATAACTTTGTTTGGAAATAGGGTCTCTGTCAAAGATCAAGTTGAGCTGATGTCATTAGTATCCTCAGAAAAGGAGAAACTGGACAGAAACAGACACATGCAGAGGGAAGGCAATGTGAAGCCCACCTATAAGCCAGAGCACTTGAAGCTACAGAAGTCAGAAGCAAGGAAGAGAAGTGAAGTCTCCCTCACAGCCTCAAAAGGACTCGGCCCTGCTGTCACCTTCATTCTGGACTTCTGGCCTCTAGACTGTTTGTTATTTTAATCCACCCGGCTTGTGGCACTTAATCATAGCAGCCTTAGGAAACTGACACACCCTCCCTTCATACTGTGGAGCCTAATTCCCTTCCTCTTGAGTGTGAACGGCTTAGTAACTCACTTCTAGAAAAGAGAATATGGTGAAAGACACGTCATCCCATTCCAAAGCTGGGTCACCAAAGGCACTGTGGCTTCCTCACAGCATCCTCTCTGATTCCCCAGGAGAAGCCGGCCGCCATGCGGTGAGGGCACTGAGGTAGCCCCTAGAGGCTCCCGTGGCAGATCGCAGGCTCTCTGCCCTCAGCCAGCACCAGGCAAACAAACCATCTGGAAAGCAGATCCTCTGGCCCCAATTAAGCTTTCAGATGATGGTGGCCCCAGCCAACATCTCAACTGCAACCTCACAAGAGACCCTAAGCCAGAACCACCAAGCTAAGCTGCTCCCAAATTCCTGACCCTCAGAAACTAGAAGATAAATGTTTGCAGTTGGGTTAAGCCTCTATGTTTTGGGGCAATCTGTCCTGCAGCAATAGATAATCACAATGCCAGGGTTGACTCCCTGCTCTGCCACGTACTTGCACCATGGGCCTCGCTATTTAACCTCATCTGTAACAGGGGAACAGAACATGCCCCAGTGAACTGCTCTGCTGAGGAGCTGTGAAGCCAGACACATAAGAAGGGCTTGAGAGATGGCAGTTACAGAAGGGTGACTCCCTGATGACACCAGGAACTCTGGGGGAAGTCATGCTACTGATGACCCTTGGTTGACAGGGCACAAACCCCTTGTTCCCAGCCCCAGAGGTGGGGACACTGCTCAGCCCTGTGGGGAAAGGCCATCCCTCAACCCTCTGGGCCCCGTGTCTTTATCTGAGAAGGGGTCTGAACATGTCAGGGAGGACGCTGCAGAAGAACACCAGGGGTCCAGGGTGGGCCTTGGTATGGGTCATAGCCCCTCCCTGAGGAATCTGACCCAAAGCTGTCATCATCTGTGAGTGGGCTGAATGTCTGTGAACCCCAAAATTTGTATGTTGAAGCCTAACTCCCTCTGCAATAGTATTTGGAGGCAGGGCCTTTGCAAGGTGATTAGGTCATGAATAGGATTAGTTCCCTTATAAAAGAGATCTCAGAAAGCAACCTGTCCCCTCCTGCCATGTGAGAAGACAGCCGCCTAGGAACCAGGAATAGACACCACACCCAGCCTCCAGAACTATGAGAAATAAATGTGTACTGTTTAAGACACCCAGTCAATGGTATTTTGTTAGAGCAGACTGACTTAGAACCAGCTAAGACATTCTGTACTGAGAAAACCAGAAGCATGCCCATAGGAAAGTAAACTCCTCACAGGGAAGAAATCAGCTTCTATTTTCAAAACTAAAATGAAGTATCATTCAAGAATGAATAGATAAGAAAGTTACTTAGACATATGTAGGAAAAAGCAGGGAAAGCAGCTAAGTAATGTGAAACCAGATGCCTAGGGGAAGTGGGGAGGGATGGGACGTTTGTTTATAAGCCTGGTAGAATCTCGTGACCTTTCTACTACATGTGAAACTGATACGTATTTCAAAATTCCCATCACCAAAAACACAAACAGGCAGTGTATGCAGAACGTGACCCGTACCCGTGAGGGGCTGCTGCTGGGCGGCATCCCAGACCTTCAGGACCCTACCCGCCACGCTCAGCAGGATGCCATCGGCAGTGGGGTGGAACTGCAGCACCTCAACCTGGACGTCCTCTGGGCCCAGCACCAACCCAGGCACTGAGGGCAGCGCCTGGCCAGGGGCTGGCAGCCGCCACAGCTTCACCTGTGGGGAAGAACAAGTCTGTGAGCCCAGGCCTGGGAGGGGCCCTGCCCAGGCTGCCCCTCACCCAGGGGTCTTATCTGGGCCCAGGGACTGTGGATCCTGTGTCGGGGGAGGGCAGGGAACCGACTCTGGATCACAGGGTGTGGTTAGAGGCTGGGGGAGCCAGGGGCTCTGCTCCGTCTCTCTGGCACCTCCCACACACCCAGCCCTGCTCTCCACAGGCAGCCAAGCAGCAGGTCAGCAGATTATGGCCACGACCACGGCTCCCCATCAAGTGTGCAGGAACACACAGCGCTGTGCGGGTTGAAAAACCAGAAGGTCTGGGCTGGCTGGCCCGGAAGCCTATGGAGGGGCCAAAGGCCCTGGGTGGGCAGGAGGCTCACTGAGCAGCAATTCCAGCGGCTCGACTCACCGTCCTGTCAGCCGAGCCCGTCGCAAGGAGGAAGTCGTCAAAGGGAGAGAAGTCCAAGTCTGTGACCAGGTCTGCGGGAGAGCAATTGACTGACACAGGCCCAACAAGAGCCCACTAAAATGTCATTTTCAGCCTAACATGGGGTCCCCTGAGCCAGGAACCACAGCCCAGAGCTTCAGAGGTGTCACCCCTGCCCACAGCGTGATGGCATCTCTGCACAGGATGGGCAAACACCAGAGGCCCCACCTGTAACGTGTTCCGAGCCCTGCACACCTAGGGTGGCCAAGGGCCCTGGCATTAGGAAGTTGGCAGAGTGATGGGCACAAAGCTCCTCAGATTACCAGGTACCTGCACTTGCCCAAAATCCAGAGCCCAGGGCAGGACCTGGCACTTGAATGTGTGAACGAATGCAAATGCTGGCCCCTGCTCCAGCCCCCGAGGCAGTCACAAACGGGACAGATGCCACCCAGGCTCAATGGACCCTCACCACCTCCATGGGAGACACACACGTCTCTGCAGATGTTAAGACGTAGGCTGGGCTTGCAGGGGCCCCGCAAGGTCAGGGTCAGGGCAGGCTTTGTAGAGGCAGAAAGGCAGGCGCCTGGGTGAACACACCCAACCCAGGAGTTCTCTGCCCCTTGACTCCACCCAGCCAGGGCTGACTAATCAGTGGAAGAGCATCTGACCCAAGTCCAAGCTGCCAGCTTCTCTCTTATGGGAATTAAACCAGGAATGGGATGGCCTAGCAACAGGGCAACTTAGGGACTGGCCTGGCTCGGGGGCACCAGCTGGGAGGGACCCTCTGAGGCCTGCGTGTCCACCTGCTCCTTTGGTTCTGAAAGCTCCCCAGGAATCTCCTAATAAATCACCATCCCTACTGCCTGCCTCCTGAGTGCGGCCTGGCAGGTATATTTTCCTCCCAGGCTACAGCCAGACCCTGGGCATCCCAGCCAGAGGAAATAAGGAAGAGAAGGGGCAGACCAGGAAAGGCAGTTCTTGGGGGACAGCTCCAGCCTGGACTGCTGGTACCCTTGCCATCCTACTATTAGGGATCAGCACCAGACAGGACAGGGCCCAGGACCATGCGGCAGCTGGCCGGGCCAGTCTGGCACTCCCAGGGAGTGAGCAGCGGTAATGTGGCCAATCTGAGTGCACAGCTGTGCCGGCAGACCTGGGTCCTTTATGTGCATTTATTGCACCAGATCCTCACAATGACCCATCAGGACGGCACAGTGGCATCAACCCCAACTGGAGGACAAGGACACAAGGACAGAGAGGTTAAGTAACCTGCACAGAGCCACACAGCTAGGAAGGGTAGAGACGGAGGGTTAGGCAGGCATCCAGCTTCAGAACCTACATCCTCAGCACATCACACTGCCTTTCCCCAGCCCCCAGCCCCCACCCAGAGCCCAGAAATGCAGGAAGACAATTAGATGCTTCCCAGCCCTCTGCCCGGCTGGGCAGCTGGGCTGAAGGACTGCCTGGCCCTGAGCCAAGAGCAGAAGGTGTCCCTGAAGGTTGGGTGCCCAAAGGCAGGGCAGCAGCCAGAGCCCAGCTCCCCAGTAACGGGCTCACTGCTTCCCCATGAGTAAACTGCATCATCGAGAAGTGAACAGCACCTAAGAACACAGGTCAGATAGACGTGGGTTCTGACTCTAGCTCTGTCAGCAGCAGTGCCAACATCAGTAGGTTCCCAGTCTCTGAGCCTCAGTTTTCTTAACTGAAAAATGGGTTATTTTAAAACCTACTTCAAAAGGTGGGACAGCAGATGAGAGAACCAACTTCTTGTACCTATTACAACACAGATGTATCTCAAAACATTACGCTAAGTGAAAGAAGCCAGATTCAAAAGACTACATGTGGTCTAATTGCAGTTACATGAAATGTCCAGAAAGGGCCAGAGAGAAGCCAGCAAACATTTTCTGTAAAGGATTAGGTAGTAAATATTTTAGGGTTTAAGAGCCATATGGGCTGTGTCATAACTACTCCACTCTAGTTGTTGGGAGAAAGTAGCCATAAACTGAATGTCAACGAAGAGGTGTGACTGTGCACCAATAAAATTATTTACAGACAGGCAGCAGATCAGAGTCAGCTGGACAGTAGTTTGCAGACCCTGCTGCAGAGGCAGAAAGTAGATCAATGGTTGCCTGAGGCTGTAATGCCTGGGAGGAAATGGATTCACTGCAGAGGGGCCCGAGGGATCTTTGGGGGAAATGTTCTAAAACAGGGTGGTGGTATATACAACCTGTAACTTCAGTAAGAAACATCAAATTCCTCACTTAAAGTAGGTAATGGTAATGGCACGTAAAGGACACCTCAATAAAGTTGTAAAAAGCTTTAGAAAAGAATGAAATGAAAAACGCAGACAGCATTCTTAGTACACAGAGAGCTCTTGCTCAATCTGTACTCCTGTTGTTTTATTAACCACTACATCATCATCTGGATCCCTACACTGAACTGCACGCACAGACTACGGACCAAGAATCATCCCCTTCCCTCACCCAAGGACGCCCAACGGGGGGCCAGGAACACAAGCCAGAGTGGTGGCTCACAGCCGTCACAGCTAGACAAGAGAGGAGACAGCCAGGCTGGGGCCGCCACAGCCCGAGGAGGGCAAACTGTTCCCTTACCGCAGGCAGGATGCCAGACGGGCTGCTGGGCATCCCCAGAAGCAGCTGCAGCAGGACAAAAGCTCTTTGTGAGGGCCCATCTCTGGCCCTGCAGCCCAGCTGGCCACCCCCCCGCCCCCAGCCTTGGGGGGCCCTGAGCAGCCTGGCTGGGAGGATGCCTGGTGGTGACAAGTGGTCTGCTGGGCTCTGGGAGGGGACACAGTTGAACCTTCTGCCGTGACCGCTGCACATCCTCCTCCTCTCGGTTTGACGCCAATGAACACCAAGCCTCCCTCCCCTCTGCCCAGGCCGAATTCTCAACCAGGACCCAACCAGCCTTCCAATATGGACTCCATCTGTCAGAATGCACAAAGAATGTGACAGGAGGGACCTGGCAAGCAATGGGGCTGTGGGACCAGATGAGTATGAATACCCAGGTAAGTATGGCCCCTGGGGAGGGGCCAAGTTGTAGACTTCTTGGGTCCAGCTTCCACTCACCTGAATGGCAGCCCAGGTGGGTCACGAGTCTCTTGTCCTCTTCCTGGCCTTCCAGAGGCACGATGCCCAACACACCTGTCAATCAAACACAGGGGCTCTAACTTCAGGCCTAAGGTGGACTATCTACTGCCCAGGGCTCCCAGAGGACACAAGACCCAAGAGCTCAACCTTGGACTTCCCAGAATCTTCACCAATCTTTACACCCCTCTGAACATAGCGACTGGCCCCAGGTTAGGTCCTTGCCCTATGCAAAAACCTCTGATGACATAAGATGTACAGAAGACACTGGGGAAAGAGGTTGTCTCTTTTTGGCATGTAGGTCATAAAAAATCAGCTTGGGCAAAACAGAAGGAACAAAATAGCAGTAGACTCATAGACACTAAGAAGGGACTAGCGGTTACCAAAGAGGAAGGGTGTGGGAGGGCGGGTGGGGAGGGAGGCAGAACTATTATGTTTAGTACACATGGTGTAAGAGGTCACGGGGAAGACAGTGTAGCACAGAGAAGGCAAATAGTGAATCTGTGGCATCTTACTACACTGATGGGCAGTGACTGCAATGGGGTATGGGGGGGGACTTGATAATATGGGTAAATGTAGTGACCACATTTTTTTTTCATGTGAAACCTTCATAAGAGTGTGCATTAATAATACCTTAATAAAAAAAAGTGAAAAGATTATATGTCAATGATACTTCAATGAAAAAGAAAAAAAGTGTAAAAAAAAATCAGCTTGGGACCACCAGCTGCCACTTTTCCCAGCTTTACCTGAGAAACAAGCCATCACCCAAGAGCAGCAGAGCTAAGAGATGGGAGAGAGGCTGGGGCCAATGGCATGTGTGGAGCTTCTGGTTACGGCCCTGCCTGAAACCCCTGGACTGCTTAGTTATATGAGCTAAAATGATATCCAATTTTTGCTTAAGTCAGTTTGAGGTCCAAGTTATCACTAGCAACCAAGAGTCCACTAACACAATGATCTATTGACCCCAGTGACCTCTAGACCCCCAGAGGAGGAGTGGGTAGCATGTGGGGAAAGCTGGAAACGAAAGGGACAGTTCCCTCTCTGTCCTCCTGGCCAAACTCTGGAAGACCACAGCCAACGTGGATTATACAAAGTAGAAAGGCACAAACACCCTAATCAAAATCAATCTGATTACACACATTGAGCATTTGTGTCTAAGGCCCTGCGTGGTGCAGACCTCTGCACCCCACGAGACCCCTCCAGGTCTCCAGCCTAAAGAGACCTGCCCTTCTGCCCCACCCAAATTTGGATGACAATGTCTGAATCTCCACACCCTGTCTACCTCCCTACCTGGATGGTTGGAGTTAAATGCGATCAAGCGGCAGCTAGATTTGATAGAATTCCCACATGAAGGGGCAGTTCCTGCTCGAATGTCACTGATCCAGGCCTGAAAATAAAGAGTAAAAAATATGATGGCCAGGGCTCTGCTAGTGCCTGAAGCAGTGGGTGGGACATAACCCAGGGAACTCTACCTTAAAGCTGCACCCTTAGAGACGCATTCATTTGGAGCAAACCCTTTCCCCATTCACACAGTCCTTTAACAAGGAACTTAAAAATGTTCTTGGAATCATAACCTGAAGTCATAAAAAAGGAGGATTTGCTTATTAAATCAGTTGTATAATAAGGGAAGGGGGATGATCAGAAAGAAGCTCAGGTTAAGGAAAGAAAGTCAACAGGTCAACTGGGCAGTGCATGTCGTGGCGGGTGTTTCTGTCAAAACAGAAACCAAGAAAGGAGAAGTGGGCACCTGCGGCAGAAGACAGACTCAACTTCCTCAACTGCATTAATGAAGACCTCCACCAGGCACATGGGGTTCCTCCAGGTCCCAGGAGAAAACACCCAAGCTCAGAAAGGGGAAAATCAAAGCCTTTGCACTAAGTCCTACAGATGGGTGAACTACACACCCCCATGAAAAGGAAATGTTAACAGCCCCCCACACGGAGAGGCAGAGGAGCACTTCTGAAACTAAGACCAGCAAGTTCCAAATGTTTTCTCTGTTAGTGTCAAAGCACCATGCACCAGCACTCCTCCCTGCCACCTAACCGTGGAGCACCCACCCACAGCACCCCGAAACCACCTCCACCACCAAGGTTTCTATTTCAATGTTCAACTGCTATGGGTACACCATTATCATCTTGCATTATTTTTCCCTCCTGATTCATGTTTACTGTAAAAATACAGTGACAGGAAATATCTTTGAAAAGGAGAATGGATCACCAGTTTGCACATCTCCCTGACATAAACTGCTTTAAGCTCTCCCTGTAATCCCTGGGTCCATGCTTGTCTGCCTTGCTGGACTAAGGTCCATCTGGGAACAAGTCCCAGGCCCCTCAAGTACACTCCAGACCCCTCCAAGTAGTACTTACTGCACTTGGGAGAGATGGTATCAATGCAAATCTTAGCACCTTTGCACACCCTGCCCCCTTTCAACCTTTCAGTGACTCCCCTCTGCACTTAGAATACAACTCAACTTCTTCCTGTAGCCCTAAGGCTTTGCAAGATTGCTCTGGACTCACCTGACACTCTGGTTCACCACCACTGCCCTCCATCCACCCTGGCCCACTTTCCATTCCTCCACAGGCTCTTTCCCACCCCCCTCTTCCTGTATGCTTCTCACCCTTCCGGCCTTAACTGTCACCTCTTCCGAGCAGCCTTCCCTGGCCACCCTTTGAGATTAACCTCCACCTTGCCATCCACCTCCACCTCCAACCCAAACTCTCAGGTATGCTCTTCAGTGCACTTATTAAAACACGCAATTCCCGTTCAGGCCTGGCTGCTTGCTGGCTGTCTCCCTCGTGAGAGTACGGCAGCACAGAGGGCAAGAGCTGTCCTGTTCACCGCTGGAGCTCCAGTAGCTGGGGACAGCACATGGGAGATACTGAGGTACTGTAAAGAGGGTGAAAAGGGAACTTCTGCCCCTGCCCTGCTGCGTTAAAGGTCAGGTCCTAGGCCGGATTATTGGAGGACACTCTCAGGCCTTCCACAGAACACCGGGAGCCGCAGACGAGGGCTTGCATCTCTGAAGCACACCCCTTTCAGGCCGGCTGCCCTTCCGGGGGCCCAAGGCGCTCCCCAGCATCTGGCCCAGCTACCCCTCAGGGCTCCACCAGCGCGGGTTCTCCAGGCCCCACCCAGCCCCTGACAGCATCACCCTGATTAGGAGAAGAGCTTGCGCCAGCCGCGAGAGGAGGAAGCGCCAGCGGAAACGCGAGGAAGAGGCGCGCCTCTGGCTGAGGGGCTCCCCTCTCCGGCAGACACACCCGGACTCGTTAGGCCAGGGCACAGAGGCGCATCCCTCCCACACCCCAGACCTGGGCAGCGGCAACCAGGGCGGCGGGGAGGAGCAGCCGGCGCCAGCAGCGTCCCGGCCACGGCTCCCCAGCGAGGCCGACCGGAAGCCGGGAAGGCAGGCAGCCTCGCAGGCCTCACCGGCCGGGCTGGCTGCGCCGCCTTGGGGATCCCGGGGTGAGGCGGGCAGATCCCGGGGCTCACCGAGCAGCCCGTGACCAGGGAGCGCCAGACTCGGCCCGCTAGGCCACGACAGAGCGGTCCGGACGCCGGGCCCGGGCCTGTAGGGGATGCCCCGGGGCAGGCGGGCTCGAGGGGTCCCCACGCGGGCCCTGTTGGAGGGAAAGGCGGGGGCGCGGGGCCCGCTGGCCGGGCTCACCTCGCGGCGGGACAGCCGAGCCTCCGTGTGCCGGAACTTGGACACCTTGAAGCGGCTCATGGCGACGGGGACCGCAGCGAGCGCAGCCTCGAGAACTCGGGCGTCGGCTCTCAGGTGCACGGCCAGCAGCCGGGACTCCCGCCGCCTCCTGCCCCACCCGCGGCCCGCCTCCCACCGCCCGCGGCCACGCCCCGACCCAACCCGGCCAATCGGAGCCCGCTCCGGTCCACAGGGCCTCGCCTCAGGCTCTGTCCCTAGGCGCGCGCGCCTATGGCCCCACCCCCCAGCCAATCGCCGCTGGGCCGCCCCGAGAGGCCACGCCCGGAAGCCGACAGGCCAGCTGCGCGGGCATGGAGGTCACGTGCGGCCCGCTGTTCCCCCGGTCTCGGCCCTGCCGGGCGTACGCGAACACTGGGGACAAAGTCGCGGTTTTTTGTTGGGGAGTTGCCCTGGAGGCTTTCCGGTATGTGGGACGCGCTTTCCTCGGGGAGGACTAGGGCAGAAGTGAACTGGCTCCATTCGGAGATGGGGCGCGCTCTCTCGCAGGGAGAGCCGCTGACCGGTTCACACAGTGGCAGCGGGGGAACCGGAGCCCGGGTCAGACGCAAATCCCTGTCGGTGCGGCTACGGTAGAGCTCGGCATCCCAGCGGCCTAGGCCAGGTGGGCTCCCTGGGAGGGAAGAGGCCTTCAGTATCTCCTCTTTAAGGTATCTTGGCCGCAGGCCTTGCGCAGTGGGCAGGACCCCTTGAAGGAAATCAGTATCATTTACGACGGATAAGCTGAAAGGGAGAGAGATAAGGACAGTGGAGAATCCCTTTAAGAGCAAAAGTGCCCGAGCAGCGCTGCTTGCTTAGTCCCCAGGCAACTCAAGAGAAAGGAGCGGGTTCATTCCACACGCAATTCTCTTCACTTTGAAAATTGAGTCCGTGATTCCAGAATATGCTTTGTGCTTGCGCACAGAAAGAACACCTGCTCATTCAGGCATTTCTGAGAAAGGGACTTTGATCTGAGAAATGCGAATGATTAGTGCAAAGGGCCAGCTGCTGCAGAGGACAGCCCCACCCAAGGCAGGCTGCTCACAGGGCGATTCTGAAAGCTTGGCTGGGTAAAGGGCAACGGATGGACCGCAAAATGCAAGTTCTTTTCTCAGTTCTCAGATAAACTGAGGACTAAAAGGCGACTTAGCGGTATCCTATTAAGCCAGTGTAAGTCTGGGGAGAGGAAATCCCAAATACCTCTAAAAACCAAAATCAGTCAAAGGGAGAAATAAAGTTTAAACCCGTTTATTGCTTACAAACTGCAGTCCGGGCCCTTCTCCCTTTCCTGCTCCAGCAGAAGCAAAACAGGCCCTCCCTCACCTCTCAGGTACAGATAAGACCTCCGTTGCCTAGGTAATTATCCATTAATATGGAGGTTAACTTCTCTCCACCCCTGAGGAATGATGCAAATGCACTAAACCATACTAATTTCCACCTCTGAACGCCTATTGATATGCAGAATACTAAAGCCAGGAGAGAGATTCTGGAAATATTACAGTTTTACCCACAGCCAGTTAAGAGCGACTTGGATCTCCATAAACTAAAAACAGGATGCTAGTGGCGTTGACTGAGGCTGGGATTTGGAATTCTAAGCAGTCTGGCAGCCGCTGGAGCACAGCTTTCCCGTGGCAGATAACTCTTCAGACTCTGTGGAGTAACAGCAGCTTTGGGCTGGTTGCTATCAATAGTCCTGAGTTGGCTGTGGTGTTTGATTACTGCAGATACTGCTTTTTTTCTTTAATTATAGAGAAAACATAATATAAAAGTTCATTGATCTTGTACCATGTGACAGGATTTTCTTCCTTTTTAAGAGTGACTGATGTACCATTGTGTGTGTATACCTTATACCACATTTTGTTTACCCATCAGTGACACTTGAGTTCTCCCCCTCCTGGCTATTGTGAATAATGCTGCTATGAACCTACATGTGCAAACAGCTCTTCAAGACCCTGTTTTCAATTTTGGTGGGATATATATATATACACACATACATATATACACACACACACCCAAAGAGTGAGATTGCTGGATCATAGTAGTTCTATTTTTAATTTTTTGAGGGACTTCCATACCAGATATTGTTATTAGATTTACAATTACTGATAGTTTAATACCATCCTTAGTTATTGTAGGCTGTTTGGTTAATTCTTCAGTAGGCAGTAACTCCTATTTGTATCAACAGTATTTGACTTACAACTTCTAAAAAGGGGACATTTAGACATTATGTATTGTAATTCAAACACAAATCAACTATAGATCTAAAATGATACTAAGAATAAAACATAGGGCAAAAGCTTCATGCCATTGGATTTGGCAATGATTTTTTTGTATGTAACATCAAAAGGTACAGGCAAAAAATAAACTGGATTTCATGGAAACTTAAAATTTCTGCCTCAAAAGTCACTATCAATGATATATTTAACACAATGAAACAAGGGCCTCGAACCAAGAATACTGTATCCAGCACGATTATCGTTTAAATATGACAGAGGGATTAAACAATTTCCAGACAAGCAAAAGCTGAGAGAATTTACCTCCCATAAACCACCTCTACAGGACATCTTAAAGAAACTGCTCTAGAGGGAGGCACTCCTAAGGCTAAAAAGCTGTCACCAGAGAAAATAAAATCATAGTAAAGAAAGCAGACCATCCAAATACTAACTAAAGGCAAAGAATAAAACACCTAGTATATAAAGAATGGAGGAGGAAGAATAAGAAGGGAGAGAAATAAAGAAACATCAGAGGGTGTTTACAATAACTTAACAAGAAAGTTAAGTTAGATTGTTAGATAGTTAAGAAGCAACCCCTGAACCTTTGGTAACCACGAATCTAAAGCCAGCAATGGCAATAAGTACATATCTATCGATAATCACCCTAAATGTAAATGGACTGAATGCACCAATCAAAAGACATAGAGTAACAATGGATAAAAAAGCAAGACCCATCTATATGCTGCCTACAAGAAACTCACCTCAAATGCAAAGATATCCCCAGACTAAAAGTGAAGGGATGGAAAAAGATATTTCATGCAAACAACAAGGAGAAAAAAGCAGGTGTTGCAGTGCTTGTATCAGACAAAATAGACTTCAAAACGAAGAAAGTAGCAAGAGATAAAGAAGGGCATTACATAATGATAAAGGGGTCAGTCCAACAAGAAGATATAACCATTATAAATATATATGCACCCAACACAGGAGCGCTGGCATATGTGAAACAAATACTAACAGAATTAAAGGAGGAAATAGACAGCAATGCATTCATTTTAGGAGACTTCAACACACCACTCACTCCAAAGGACAGATCAACCAGACAGAAAATAAGTAAAGACACAGAGGCACTGAACAACACACTAGAACAGATGGACCTAACAGACATCTACAGAACTCTACACCCAAAAGCAACAGGATACACATTCTTCTCAAGTGCACATGGAACATTTTCCAGAATAGACCACATACTAGGCCACAAAAAGAACCTCAGTAAATTCAAAAATATTGAAATTCTACCAACCAACTTCTCAGATCACAAAGGTATAAAACTAGAATTAAATTTTAGAAAGAAAACAAAAAGGCTCACAAATACATGGAGACTTAACAACATTCTCCTAATTAATCAATGGGTTAATGACCAAATCAAAACAGAAATCAAAGAATATATGGAGACTAATGACAACAACAACACAAAGCCACAACTTCTGTGGGACGCAGCAAAGGCAGTTCTAAGAGGAAAGTATATTGCAATCCAGGCCTATTTAAAGAAGGAAGAACATTCCCAAATGAATAGTCTAAAGACACAATTACTGAAATTGGAAAAAGAAGAACAAATGAGGCCCAAAGTCACCAGAAGGAGGGACATAATAAAGATTAGAGAAGAAATAAATAAAATTGAGAAGAATAAAACAATAGAAAAAATCAATGAAACCAAGAGCTGGTTCTTTGAAAAAATAAACAAAATAGATAAACCCCTAGCCAGACTCATTAAGAGAAAAAGAGAATCTACACACATAAACACAATCAGAAATGAGAAAGGAAAAATCACGACGAATCCCACAGAAATACAAAGAATTATAAGAGAATACTATGAGAATCTATATGCTAGCAAGCTGGAAAACCTAGAAGAAATGGACACCTTCTTAGAAAAATACAACCTTCCAAGACTGACCAAAGAAGAAACAGCAAAACTAAACAGACCAATCACCAGCAACGAAATTGAAGCGGTAATCAAAAAACTACCCAAGAACAAAACCCCCGGACCAGATGGATTCACCTCTGAATTCTACCAGACATATAGAGAAGAAATAACACCCATTCTTCTTAAAGTTTTCCAAAAAATAGAAGAGGAGGGAGTACTTTCAAACTCATTCTATGAAGCCAGCATCACTCTAATACCAAAACTTGGCAAAGACCTCACCAAAAAAGAAAACTACAGACCATATCCCTGATGAACGTGGATGCAAAAATACTCAACAAAATATTAGCAAACCGAATTCAAAAATACATCAAGAGGATCATACACCATGATCAAGTGGGATTCATCTCAGGAATGCAAAGATGGTACAACATTCGAAAATCTATCAAATCATCCACCACATCAATAAAAAGAAGAACAAAAACCACATGATCGTCTCCATAGATGCTGAAAAAGCATTTGACAAAATTCAGCATCCATTCCTGATTAAAACTCTCAACAAAATGGGTATAGAGGGCAAGTACCTCAACATCATAAAGGCCATATATGACAAACCCACCGCTAACATCATACTTAACAGCGAGAAGCTAAAAGCTTTTCATCTAAGATCGGGAACAAGACAGGGATGCCCACTCTCTCGACTGTTATTCAACATAGTACTGGAGGTCCTAGCCACGGCAATCAGACAAAACAAAGACATACAAGACATCCAGATTGGTAATGAAGAAGTCAAATTATCACTATTTGCAGATGACATGATATTGTACATAAAAAACCCTAAAGACTCTACTCCAAAACTACTAGAACTAATATCTGAATTCAGCAAAGTTGCAGGATACAAAATTAACACACAGAAATCTGTTGCTTTCCTATACACTAACGATGAACTAACAGAAAGAGAAATCAGAAAAACAATTCCATTCACAATTGCATCAAAAAGAATAAAATACCTAGGAATAAACCTAACGAAGGAAGTGAAAGACCTGTATTCTGAAAACTACAAGACACTCCTAAGAGAAATTAAAGAGGACACTAACAAATGGAAATGCATCCCATGCTCTTGGCTAGGAAGAATAAATATTGTCAAAATGGCTATACTACCTAAAGCAACATACAGATTCAATGCAATCCCTATCAAAATACAACAGCTTTCTTCAATGAACTGAAACAAATAATTCTAAAGTTCATATGGAACCACAAAAGACCCCGAATAGCCAAAGCAATCCTGAGAAGGAGGAATAAAACGGGGAATTACACTCCCTGACTTCAAGCTCTACTACAAAGCCACAGTAATCAAGACAATTTAGTATTGGCACAAAAACAGACCCACAGACCAGTGGAATAGAATAGAAAATCCAAACATCAACCCAAACATATACAGTCAATTAATATTTGATAAGGGAGCCTTGGATATACATTGGGGAGATGACGGCCTCTTCAGCAGCTGGTGTTGGAATGAAACTGGACTACTGTCTAACCCCATACACAAAGGTAAACTCAAGGTGGATCAAAGACCTGAATGTAAGTCATGAAACCATAAAACTCTTAGAAAAAAACATAGGCAAAAATCTCTTGGACATAAACATGAGCGACTTCTTCATGAACATATCTCCCCGGGCAAGGGAAACAAAAGCAAAAATGAACAAGGGGGACTATATGAAGCTGAAAACCTTCTGTACAGCAAAGAACACCATCAGTAGAACAAAAAGACACCCTACAGTATGGGAGAATATATTCATAAATGACATATCCGATAAGGGGTTGACATCCAAAATATATAAAGAACTCACGCACCTCATCAAACAAAAAGCAAATAGTCCAATTAAGAAACTGGCAGAGGACATGAATAGACACTTCTCTGAAGAAGAAATTCAGATGGCCAACAGGCACATGAAAAGATGCTCCACGTCACTAATCATCAGAGAAATGCAGATTAAGACCACAATGAGATACCACCTCACACCAGTGAGGATGGCCAACATCCAAAACACAAACAACAAATGTTGGCGAGGATGTGGAGAAAAGGGAATCCTCCTACACTGCTGGTGGGAATGCAAATTAGTTCAACCATTGTAGAAAGCAGTATGGAGGTTCCTCAAAAAACTCAAAATAGAAATACCATTTGACCCAGGAATTCCACTCCTAGGAATTTACCCTAAGAATGCAGCAGCCCAGTTTGAAAAGGGCAGATGCACCCCTATGTTTATTGCAGCACTATTTACAATAGCCAAGAAATGGAAGCAACCTAAGTGTCCATCAGTAGATGAATGGATAAAGAAGAGGTGGTACATATACACAATGGAATACTATACAGCCATAAGAAGAAAACAAATCCTACCATTTGCAACAACATGGATGGAGCTAGAGGGTATTATGCTCAGTGAAATAAGCCAAGCAGAAAAAGACAAGTACCAAATGGTTTCACTCATATGTGGAGTATGAGAACTAAGAAAAAAACTGAAGGACCAAAAAAACAGCAGCAGACTCACAGAACCAAAGAACGGACTAATAGTTACCAAAGGGAAAGGGACTGGGGAGGATGGGTGGGAAGGGAGGGACAAGGGGAAAAAAGGGCATTACGATTAGCAGATGTAATGTTAGGGGGGCACGGGGAGGGCTGTACAACCCAGAGAAGACAAGTAGTGACTCTATAGCATCTCACTATGCTGATGGACAGTGACTGTAATGGGGTTGGTGGGGGGGACCTGATGAAGGGGGTAGTGTAATCATAATATTGCACATTTAATTGTAGATTAATGATATCAAAATAAACTTTTAAAAAATTCAGAGAAAAAAAGTCACTATCAACAGAGTAAAAATCTACAGAAGGGGAGAAAAATTGGCAGATCATATCTCATAAGAGATTCATGTCCAGAATATATTGAGAACTATTAAAATTCAACAAAAAAGCACCTAATTTAAAGCAAAAGACTTGAACAGACAGTGCACCAAAGAAGATATACAAATGGCCAATAAACACATGAAAAAATGTTCACCACCACTAATCATTAGGGAAATGCGTATCACAGCTACTATGAGATACCACCTAACACCCAATAGAATGATTAATATAAGAAAAGAAAAAAGAAAAGAAGTGTTGGCAAGAATGTTGAGTAATTGGATCTCTTGTGAATTGTTGGTAGGAATGTAAAGTGATGCAGCAGCTGTGGAAAATAGTATGGTAATTGCTCAAAAAAATTAAAATAGAATTATATGACCCAAGAATTCCACTTCTGAGTATACATCCAAAATAATTAAAAGCAGGGTCAGGAAGAGATATTTGTACATCCAGGTTCATAGCAGCATTATTCACAATTACTAAAACATGGAAGCAACCCAAGTGTACACTGATGGATGAATGGATAAACAAAATGTGGTATATACATACAATGGAATAGTGTTCAGCTTTTAGAAGGAAGGAAATTCTGCAGTATACTGACAACATGCATGAACCTGGAGGACATTATGCTAGGTGAAATAAGCCAGTCACAGAAGGACAAATAGTGTATGATTCCACATATGAATTATTTAGAGTAGTCAAAATTATAGAGATAGAAGGAATAGTGGTTGTCAGGCACTGGGGGGAAGGGGTTGAGGAGTCAATCCTTAATGGGTGTAGAGCTATAGTTTTACAAGATAAAAAATTCTGGACATGGGTCATAGTAGTGGCTGTCTGTACAAATTAAGAATATATCGAATGCCACTTCCCACAATAAAATTTTTTAAAAATATAAATCAAGTATATTATATGCCTATCACAAAGGTTCACATAAACATTCCAGATTTGCTTGAGGTCACTTACTATCAAGCTCATTAGATTGATAAATTCATATTTATGTATTTTTTATGTAAATATATATGAGTGGAACACATTTTGACACCAACACTTATGCAGTGATAATAAAGGGCATTTTCATAGAAAAGACCATTATTTTCCAAGCTTATGTTTTTCACATTGAAGTCCACTCATCTCCAAAGGATCTCAAGCTTTATTCTCAATGTCTATGATTTTTTTTCCTTTAAAAGAGTTCCTTATATTTCTCAGGTTTGTGAAACATTACTTAAGTGTACTTTGGGCAGAAGAATATTTAGTTGCAAGCTGGAGCTTTTTTTTTTTTTTTTTAAGGGCTTTGAGGATATCAACAGGGAGGTCCTGACGCAAGGACACATTCATCTCATGCAGGGAACTTGACCAGTGCGGATGTCATGCCAGGGGGCAACATCTGGGTCCCACACTCTCTTGGGGAAGAAAGAAAATGCTACAACTAGGGAAATAGTGAACTAGCTTTTATTGCCTCCAAAGAGACTGTCTCCTGCTCTTCAGCCCTCTTTAAAAGGGCTCCTCACTCACGAAGGGAGGGGAGCAGCCATCCCATTGTGCAGCCATGGACTTGGCCTATCCCATTGTGCTTCAAAGGTCAATGTCCACAGGAAGTCACGGATGGACCATACTTAAATCTCCCTGCTAGCTCTCTTAGGTCTCACCACCTCACGAAAGCCGAAAAGGTGCAGTAGAACAGGAAAATGAAAAGTGTACAGTGGGGAGATACTTGCAAACCTTGCGTGCCAAATTCTGCAAGCAACATTTGTTTCTCCTTAAAGCCAACCTTTTTGGTTTTAGACTGGAAAAGAGGGTGGGTAGACATACACATATTCTGCCTGGGAGTGTGGGTAGGTGTGGCTGTTTAGTAGGTGCTGATCCCAGTTTTTGGCAACAAGCCTGGGATGGGTCCATTTGTGTCCTGCCACAGCTGAAGTCCTTGGAAGGCAGTGAAACAGTGTGTAGGTGGGGGTGGCAATAAATACTTGCCCTGCCTCCCTTTTGTTCTGAGAAGCAAATGAATTTAGCATGACTACTTTGTAAACTATTAAGAGCTGTTTGACAGCAAGCTATTGATTGTGATGCATGGAAGGTGCACCGTTGAAAGCAAAGAGCTCTTTCCCACAGTGATGACCTGTCCATGAGAACATACTTCTTGCAAAGATCTCCTCATCCCTCTCCAGAAGAAGAAGAAACACAAGAAGTAGCACCTGGTGCAGAGCACCAGTTCCTATTTCATGGATGGTAAATGACCAGGATACTGTAAAATCACCACCATCTTTAGCCATGCACGGATGGTGGTTTTGTGTGTTAGCTGCTCCACTGTCCTATGCTTGCCTACAGGAAGAAAAGCATGGCTTACAGAAGGATGCTCCTTCAGATGGAAGCAGCAAGAGTGAGAAACCAGCCAGCAATAAACACACTTTGAATACAAATAAAAAATAAAGAGCTCTGGTTTTGTTAGAAGGCCTAAGCTTGGTTCATCTACTTCACTAGCTCTGTGACTTCTGCCAAACTTTTTTATCTTTCAAAACTTGTTTTGTTGTGGGGTTCATTTTTTTCGGGGAGGGGGGGGCAGGGGGTCCATTTGTAAAAATGGAAATGGTCTTTGTTTACTTACAGACTTGTGATCATACTGAAACAGAAAGCATGAGAAAGTTCTTTGTGAACTGGAAAGAGTGTTAACATGGCTAAAGTTTTCAGATTTCTCCATAGCCACCAATGCCCAAAATTGTTCCCATGGACATGTCAATTGTGACAAATCCAAATAACAGTAACTTATTATCTTTCTCCCCAAACCTGCTCCTTTCCTGGGTTTTTTTAGCTTGGCATCACCACTGGTCGGGGGAACATGAAAAGTATATTCGCTGTCCCCCAACAACTATCAATCAAGTTTGTAACTTACCCATGTGTAGTAATTATGCCTTCTCCATCTCCTCCATGATTGTCAGTGAAAGCACAAATCTAGGCTGCTCTCATCAGGGCATCTTTCCAGTGGCTTCCCGTGCTCTTCCTGAGGACCTGTTTTCCCTTCCTTCAGAAGCCACCAGCACACATCCAATCCCTTAGGGTTCTCTGCTTCTAAGAGGAAATACAGACTCCCCAACAATCACCCTTCTTGCTAGCCCTAAAACAAGAATATATGCTCCCTTTCAATGTGGATTTTTACTGTTAATCACTGTGGGGAAAATTAAAATACCAAAAAATGAGGAAGTTACAAAGCTGACAGTTCTCACATTAGTAAGCCCTGCTCTAGTTCCTTACTCACTCTTGAGGTGGTAAAGTCCCTCCGCTTCTTGTTCTCAGCTCTGTACTACTCGACTTTTACCTCCTGGTTTTGGTCTCCCTGTGGACAATATTTTCCGTGCTTAGCACAAAACCTGACACATAGGACTAACAATCGAGCACTTACTATGTGCCAAGTACCTGATGAAGCCTTTACATGAATTATCTCACTCGTTCCTCACATGATTCTGAGATAGTTACCATTATGTCCCCCATTTAAAGAGAAAACCGAGGCACAGAGAGGTTAAGTAAGTTGCCCACAGACACACAGCTGGTAAGTGGCAAAGCTGTGATTCAATCCCAGTCAGTCTAACTTCAGGGCCCATACTCTTAACCACTACAATGGGGACACTTAAATATTAGTTAACCATATTACACAGACTTTTTTCCTCACTCGCCACCCCATGACAACCTCTTCCATGTTTCTGTAAAATGTCCCTTGTTTACTTTAGTCCTCTCTGCTCCCCTGCCCAAACTCGACTATTCCTTTCATTTTACAATAGCCTCATAACTGTTACTGAACCAGTGGTTTTTAAAATTGTTTGAATCTCAAAGCCTGTGGAGAATTTGACCGATGAAATCTGTGGATATCTCCCCAAATTAATATCCACAAACAAAAATTTCAGCT
>JAVSCE010014730.1:0-37195 GCA_032199065.1 Smutsia gigantea
CATATTCTGTCAAGTTAGAATGAAGTGTCTGTGACCTTACAAAACTATTTTTAGGTTATTTATTTCACTCAAAGTAAAAATATTTTTTCCCCTTTGTGTGATTAAGATAACTAAGTGCCTTTTAGGAAAAGGAAAGGGAAACAAGTCCATTGCCAAGAATGTGATTTTAGGAATTGTATATTTTGAGGCCTGAGCAGACCTTTGCATTTTTTCTTTACTAGATTACAGAATTACAAAGTAGTTCTTAGTTGTTGCAACTAGATTGTAGTATGAGAACTAAAGACACTGATCATATCTTCTTTAAATCCCAAACTAACCTATGTTAACATGCCACTGTCTCTACCTTCCCATACCCTTTTCCAAGCTCACAACGGGGTCAAAACTTTTCTACAACATGCTGTTTTCATTGAACAGAATTATCATCTCTTCATGTTCATATATAAAGATCTAATTTATTTTTAAAATAGCGGTGTAATTTTCTATTGTATAAATGCCTTGATTCAACCATTCTCTTACTGATGGGCATTAGGGATGTTTACAGGCCCCTGACCCCTTTGCTGTTAAATGATAAGCTCATGAAAAGTGAGTCTGTTGGTCAAAGTACATGTATGTTTTTAAGTAGATGTTGCCAGGTTACATTTACTAATTTAAACCTTTAAATGTAGATATTTTCTTTTTGTAAACAGACAGTATTGCCTTTCTGATATATTGGAAGCTTTTAAGTTTCTGTTGCAATGATAATTGTCTCCCATCCAGAATAAAATTCACAAGAAACTCAGGTGATAAGCTTCATAGATATGTAGGTCACAAAGGAGGACCCTTTAACTCGCTTCCTGTTTCTTTCCAAAGAGTAGAAAGAGTTTAGAAGAAAATAGATCTGGGCTATGAGGGTTCCATAATTTAGGTTAGCTTGTGACCTTTGTTTCTTTCTTGACATAAGGTCTTAGTTCAGAAAATAGAAAAAAAAAAGTTTTCTTTATGGTTCCTGTGCAAAGATACTTTTTATTTTAACTAAATTATTCCTTATTTTTATCTATCAAGTAGGCTGTGTATCCAACTCTTTTTAACAGTTCTATAGACGACTGAGCATAATTGCAGAGACGATTTCACACAGTGGTCTTGCTGCCACATTCGAACATTCCCTTACCATCATAATGTTTGAGCCTTTCAACTCTTGTCTTAGTTATTCCAAAAGTGACAGTCGGCCGGAAGTCTTGTGTGATTTTATCTTTTCCTGATTCTGAGCACCTCACATGTCAAAGAAGATAATATACAAGCCACTTGTTTGTCCAAGCCCTGCCACCTGGGGAAGAGTTTCTCTTAACTTAATCAAACTCTGTGTAGAACTGATACATCTGCACCAGGATGGGACAGAAAGTTTATTCTAATTACTGCTTAATTTTATAACAGTATAAATATTTAAATCAGTACTTCAGCATTATTTAGCAGAAAGATGTCAGAAAGAACTAAATTTGAACCTTGGCTTCATGAACCTTGCAGTATTCATGTGGACTTGGCCAAGTTAATTATATTTTCTAAGCCTCAGTTTCTTCATGTATAAAATTGCACCACAATACCTATATAATGGTAATATGAAAAGCGAATCAGGTAGCAACAAAAGAAAAAAATAAATTAAGCCATAACGAAATTAAAAACTTCTGTTCATCATATCATACAATCAATAGTGTGAAAAAATGACCCATGAAATAAGAGAAAATATTTGCAAATCATGTATCTGACAAGGGGTTAATATCCAGAATAAAGAACTCCTACCACTCAACAACAATAAAATAACACAATTAAAGAATGGGCGGAGTACTTGAATAAACACTTCTCCAGAGAAGATATATAAACGGCAAATAAGTATACGAAAAGATAGTCAACATCACTAATCATTAGAGAAGTGCAAATCAAAACCACAAAATCATTGATTAGATGGTTACTATAAAAAAAAACAGAAAATAACAAAGGTTGGCAAGGATACGGAAAAATTGGAATCCTTGTGCACTGCTGGTGGGAATGTAAAATGGAGCACCCACCATGGAAAACAGTATGGTGGTTCCTCAAAAATTCAAATTAGAAGTATCATATGATTCAGCAGTTTCACTTTGGGGCATATATCTGAAAGAATTGAAAGCAGGACCTTGAAGAGATATTATACACCCCTGTTCATTGCAACTTTATTCACCATAGCAAAAAGGTTGAAAAAACACAAGTATGCATCAATAGTCGAATGCACAAATAAATTTTGGTATGTACATATTCAGCCTTTAAAAGGAAGGAAACTCTGACACATGCTACAACACAGATGACTCTTTAGGACATTTCACTAAGTGAAATGAGCTGTCCACAAAAAGACAAATAGTGTACGATTCCACTTACATGAGGTACCTAGAGTAGTCAAATTTATAAACACTAGAATGGCGGCTGTCAGGGGCTGGGTTTAGAGGAGAGCCAGGAGTTGTTTAATGGACAGAGTTTCAGTTTTGTGAGATGAAAAGAATTCTGGAGATGGGTGGTGGTGATGGTTGCAAAGCAATGTGAATATGCTTAATGCCGCGGAACTGTATGCTTAAAAATGGTTAAGATAGTTAATTTTATGTTATTTGTATTCTACCACAATTTTAAAAAAGTGAATCAGGTTCAACACCTAATGTGGTTTCTAGTTATAGTCGGTGATCAATAGTTATTACTAATAACAGTGATAATGTTTAATCCACTGGCTTACTACTTTCCACTGGCTTGTTTTATCTTTAAAATTTATAAAAAACCTTTTATGTATGTAAGTTTTCAAACATATAGAAAAGGTGAAATTGCATGATAAACATCTGTATGTCCTTAGTGAAGATTCAGCTAACATTTTGCTATATATATATATGTACATATATACACTTATTTGTATATTTTTTGTATCTATTTGCCTTATATATCATTAGAATTTTATGTATGATACAAAAATATATTTTTAATGAACCATTTAAAACAAGTTGCAGATATCATCACACTTACCTAAATATTCTAGCATGCATTTCTCAAAAATAAGAACAAACTTCTATACAATCACAATACTATTATAACAAGAAAGTTAATAACTATTCCCTAATGTCATATATTATTCACTCATATATAAATATCTAAAGTTGTCTCTGAAATGTCTTTAGTAGATTTTTTTCAAACCAAGATCCATTCAAGATTGATGCATTGCATTTGATTGTTGTGTCTCTTTAGACTCTATCCTACTTCATTCACAACCCCTCACATTCGTTTTTCTCTGTGACACTGGCTTTTTGAAGAGACCAGTCTAGCTGTTTTGAGGAATGTCATACATTCTGGATCAAAAAAAAAATACTCCCTTATGGCACAGTTCAGCTTGTTCTTTTACTCCTCTAATTCCGTAAAGCTGGACGTTAGGTCTAGAGATTTGATGAGATTCAGATGAGACATCTAAAAAAATAACTTTATTGAGATATCTTTCTATCAAGATTGTAAGAATTTAAGGTGTACAATTTCATGTTTTGATCTCTATATACAGTGGAAAGATCATCATAATCAAGCTAAATACCTTATTTATCATCTCTAAATGGTTACCATTTTGTGTGTGTGGTGAGAGGATTTAATTTAAGATCTGTCTTCTTAGTAATTTTCAAGTATGTAAGATGAAATGTTTTTGGCAAGAATACCTCAGCAATGCTGACTTTCTATTTGTTCCCAATGGGCATGTAAGATAGGTCATCCTCCCATGAGTTTGTTAAGGTAGATTACTGGAGTAAGAGAAGGTCAGCCAAATCTCTGTGTCGTGAAGGATATAATATAATCACCAGACAAACTGGAAAAACATGTGGGACAGAGCCTGCCCCCTACCAGCCTTACCCCAATGGCTCCAGTGTTCTTTGATCAAATCAGTATTTCACTGGGAATTTTTAAATGGTGATGAATTAGAATTCCTCAAAAAGCAAGTTAGATATTGACTTCTTTCTTTAATTATCAATTTTCAGAGTGAAGATTGGGTGTAATTTCTCCTCCAGTGCTGGCAAATGGGACTTGTTTGTTATTAACTTCTAAAACACTGTAGGCCATGTAAATGTTTAGCAACAGACTTTCCAGTTTAGCAAACAATTTCTTAGCAGGTTCAGGGCTGATATCTTGCCATACTTTTCTAAACTGGGTTATAGTAATTAGGATTCAAAGTCGAACTACAAAAAGAAGGAGGCTGGTTGTTTAAATCAGAGGTTTAAACAAACTTTTCTTACCTTTCTCCCTTCCTTGGTCCCTCCAGAGTTATTTCACCAAAGCATTCCCCTTTGCTGAAAGAAGAGGAGAGATTATTCTATGAATGTTTCCCTCACTCTTCTTTAGTGAATGCTCTTCTTCCTTTTTCTTTTACCTCATCTGTCTCTACCAAAAGGGCTTCTTATAAGCACCTAAAACACACTCTTGGAAAGACAGTCTGTTGACTTCCATTCTTTCAACAATAAACAATTACTGAATGGTTGCCAAATGTCAGGCATAATGTCAGTTCCTGTATCTACAGAGAGAGAAACTCTCTCTCTGCCTTTCAGAAATTCAGGCTTTATTTTGAAATTATCTTTCTAAGAGGAGTCAGCTGACACCTCAGGTGTAAGAGAAATAGGCTGTAAGCAGTCCAAGGTCACCACAAAGATGACAGATTTTCTTAGGAAGTGAACACAGAAAAAGACCAAATTTAAAAAGGACCTTTTCTGCATAATGAGACAGGGTTGAGCTGCTGCTAGGCTGTAGATTTAGAAGTCTGCTGACATAATGGGTCATGATCCCCTTCCCAATTAATTGCTACTACATTGGAGACCTAAAAATTGCTCAAGCTTTGTTGCCACTCTCAGAAATCAGGTTTCATGGCATTTAAATTTTTTCTATGATTTTTCAAATTTTAAATATTTTCTATAATATTACTTTTGTTTTTCAAATATAAATATTTTGTATGACTTAGTAGTTAGTACATTATTTTGCTCTAACATAACAAGAAAGTATCATTGTATATTACTTTTAATCCAGTAATAAGCAGTTCTTGCATTTTACCAAGATTTTCATTTTAATAATGACATGGAGAGAGAAATTATTTTCCTTATAACTCATGGTTTCTGCCTTTACTGTACCATGCTCTTTTTAGATAAAGAAATTGAAATAAGAACCTAAATGAATATCCAAAATCTCAAAGTTAATAGACTATTTTATGCCATTTCCTTGTGCCTATCCTTGTCTCATCATGATTTGATGAGTAGAATAATACTGAACACATTTGCATTTTTCTTTTCTATTCTCTTCTACTTGGTACGTCTTTAGTAACCCGAATAGTAAAAGAAAACACATGAAAAACATGATTCTAAAATTCTGAATTATCAAGTAAAACCTTCATCCGTAAGTATAGCTCTTGCCATCCTCTTCATAATCAGAAGGAATTGAATGAATAGCTTGTGGGCATCCCTTGAAACAAAAACCCACATTCCACTTTCTCAATTTTCATATGAGTATTTCAACATTACTATCTACTTCAAAATGAACTACAAACTACTTTTATAGCAGTTTTATACCATGTGCCAACTATGGTTCTAAGAAACTTATTAACAGTACTTTTATCAAGCTGTCAATCCAATGAAATAGGTACTAATATTATTTTCATCTTATAGATAAGGAAATTGAAGCAAAGACAGCTTAAATAACTTGCTTAATGCTCCACCGTTAGTAAGCAGAAGAGCCTATTTTTATTTCTATCCTGTGCCATTTACTCACAAGCTCTACATGTCAAATACGTAGATATATATACCCTTAAACTCTCCCACCATCTGCCCTAGCTCAGAAGTGAGGTTCACAGAGTGTTTGATATCAATGGCTATTATAAGGATATGCATTGCTTCAATTATTTTATACTCTGATTATTACTTTTTTATTCTTATCCTATTTCAAACAAGAAGAAAATGACTACTGATCTTGACCCTCTATAAAATAACCTTCACTACTGTGCTTGACGCCATGCCCTTTATTGATGGGTGCTATAAGGAACAGCCACATAAGTCCACTATTGAATTTGACATATGAATGCTACTGAGGACATTCTCTACAATATTACTTAGTCATACATTGTAAAACACTGGGTGAGAAACTTCTTTGAAAACTTAGTGATAGGAAAGAGATTTGCTTCCACTGATCACTTTTCTCCCTTTCAACAATAATTTACAATTGGCCATATTTCCCTTTTCATTTGGTTAAATAACATGTGTAGATTAGTCAAATACATATGTTAGAATCAAATATGTAGCTCAATATCAAAAATGTGTAAAGTAGATTCTAGGAACCTCCATTTTTATATTTTATACTTTCATGTTTTATACTTTATATGTTGGCTTCCTATTTCAGTTTATATTTTCCCTGCTCCTGATTTTTATTCTCATTTTATCACCCTTTTGAATGTTTTGTGTAAGCAAAATCCTTCATGGGGTAGGATAGATACACTCTTGTGTCCTCCCATCCTCAGGGATGCAAAGAAGCAAAAGGCCTGGTTCTGATCTTATGAAGCTCAGACATGTTTGGGAACATAGCACACACACTTAAATTAGTAATAAGACTGAACATACTGTGAGATCCAAATAAGTGGATTAGATAAAAAAAAGACACTTTGTGGGTTTTGAGTTTGGTCTGGGGCATTTGGAAAAACCAGGAAGAAATAGAAAGTAAATTGGCCATTGAAGGAAGGCTAGAACTTCAAATAAGAGAAGGATGGGAAGGGAGGAAGACTTTTTAGGAAGGGAAAGTTTCCTGAACTAAGGTACAGAAATGGAAATCTGGTTTATTCAAATGGCAGTGGACATATAAGCATGGCTGAAAATTGTTGATGTCCTGATCTAATATCCATTCTCTGGCTTCTCACCAGTTGCTGAACCTTAATTTTATACCAGAGCAGCAATCTAATGAGACTAACAAACTATGTTTTCTGCCTCCACTATTTCCTAAAATAGAGGAACTATGCCCTTTTTCTCTCCTACCAACCTACCGCCAAGAAGGCCCAATAATGGTTAGAGCTCAGGTGAGCATCTTAGTGAGGATAAGGACCGCACGCAGGAATGCTGGAGCACAAAGCTGGAAGCATGTTGGGCCCTATGTTTTCCTGCAGCTGCCAGACAGCCCCAGGCTGTTACTATGAAAACACTTTATAAATGGACAGAAAAATTACTTAGAATAAATTTAAAATGTGTTCAAGGTTTTAATAGCAGCTAAAGAAATCAGGAATATGAGTTCAATAAAAAAATGTTTTTTTCTTAGTTTATAAACATTAATTTCAATTTAATAACTATTAAATGACAATAAACAGAATAGTATTCTGTTAAGTCAAAGCTCTAACTATTGCATAAAACTGCTTTGCAAAAATTCTTTACAAAACTTAAGCATTATAATAATTTGATATGTAAAAGATTGAAAACTTATTATAAGAAGAGTTAGATTTCCTACAGTAATGTAGACAATATTAGATGAATGTTATTTTTGTATTTTCCAATTTTGCAAACTGAAATTTATAATTAGTTTCTTAAAATGTTTTTTCTTGGTTTTGCATGCTTCGAATCTGTGTAAATCAAGGAATCATTGTATTTGTTTTGGAAGCCCTATTAAAGCAATTTTATTTATTGTAAATATAAAGAAAATGAAAAGATGTATGCTTTTGAAATCTCCAAGTTCGGTGGTATTTCATGTCTAAATGAGTAAAAATTTTATTTTTCACAACTTTTTGACCCTTAGTCTGGGAGCCAGGTGTATCACATGCCAGGTTTCTTACTCAGGTCCCACAAAAGTAAATGAATAGTACTGCTATAAAACTCTTTTCCCCTTCTGGAAAATGGCCTTAGAACATCAGATTATCCTCTGGCAGACTATCAAGCTCAAAATGTATAGGCTGCCTAGAAAACAAAGCTTCTTCATCATCTGATTGGATAATTCCAAATGGAAGCAAACTTTTTGTGGTAATCAGGTAATTTTCTTACTAATTTCCTAATTCTTGACTTCTCATGGTAATGTTGTAGAAAATTGTTATGAAATGAAATCACTGGGAGTGATTCAGAATATCATGCAGCTAAATTTGGTTATAGCAGGAAAGAATATTTCTGTATTTAGAAGAGAGTGTTATTACTAATTAATCAATTAAGCAACCAAGCTAGACTCTTCCAGGGCTTCAACACTTCAAATTATTCATTCTAGATTATGATTGCATAAGAAAAAAAATTATAAGGTTATTATGGATTTTTCCTATGCCACAAAGGAAGAATAAATACTAACCCAAATCTAGGTGTTCACAAAAATAAATACAAAAATGTGATTATGTACTTGTTATGCAAAGGCCAAGTTTATAAAAAATATTTGCGTAACAGTGTTGCTGTTTGGAGAATATGAAAGTAAACTCATAACTGGTAGACGGTCTGAGACTATTAAGAAAGGAAGGAGACTTGGTAAATTCACTATAAATCACTAGTATCATAATGTAGGGGGTGGGGCACGGGGAAGGCAATGCAACTCAGAGAAGACAAGTAGTGACTCTATAGCATCTCACTACGCTGATGGACAGTGACTGTAATGGGGTTGGTGGGGGGGACCTGATAATGGGGGGAGTCTAGTAACCATAATGTTGCTCATGTAATTGTACATAATGATACCAAAAAAAAATCACTCGTATCAGCTTCTCAGATTTACAAACGTTTCTATTCAAATATAAACTTTAGAACTTCATAGAAATATTATCAAGATAAATACCTTATGCTGATGCTTTATCCAGTTCCATGCTAGAAATCATACCTTGAGTAACTGGAAAGAAATATTTAGAATTTCATGCCCATAATTCACTTATTTCCTGTACCATAGCATTTCTACATAGGATATAGCATGTATACTACACATAGCATGTATTATTATACAAGGATAGCATATACTCGGAATGTAGAATAAACCGAAATCTTTCTTGTCCTTTCTTCCTCTGTTATTTCCTATCTTGCTTCCTTCTTTTGTTCTGATGACTAGGAAGTTTCTCAGTTTTACATGAAGCATGACTTCAAAAATCACATTATTAGAAAGTGTAGGGAGGAAACTAGGCAGATAGACAGCTATGGGAAATGATTCAAAACAGGAGAAATCTAACAAAGGGTTCTGACCAAGATTTGTTATGGTTCAATGAAGGGAGAATGCAGGAGTGGGATATGAAGGGAAGTTTGTGGCTGGGAGAGAATTAATGACCTATCTGAAAACAAATCAGTGTTTTTAAACTTTATACTTTAAAGTAAAACTTAAGTGGAAGATTTGAGCTACGTTGAGCCATCCTTGTAAAGCTCTTGCAGCTCAATCAAATCACTGAGCTCCGAAGCCGCCTTTAACTGCACAGTTTGTGTACCTGGCATTTGCAGGGCTGCCCCAGCTTCCTCCCTCTCTCTTCCTCTTACTAGAAACACTTGCAGCTGAGAGCTTCTCACAGGGTAGTGACTGGATGGGACAAGTCTGAAACACTTTACTACAAACAGTAGATCGAGTTGCTGGGTTTATTTCATGGGGATAAAGGAAGACTAAGGGGAAAATACGTTAGCTGTCTTCAACCCCTTGAAGAGAAATTCAAGTGGTTTGTTCCATGTTGTTTCAGAGAGAGTAACTAGAATAACAAGTCAGATTCTGACTATCCTAAATGATATTTGAACCAGTATATATTTTTTTCAACAAAAGAACAGTCTTCCTTATAAACTGTGAGTTTCTCATCATCAGGAATGATCGAACCAGGTATATAAAAGGCAGATTGTAATAGATGGCTGTGAAGCATGAGTCTCTGATGCTGTGCTTTTTATGTATCTATCACCAGTCAATAGAAGAATCTTTTATCATTTCTTCATTATGTTAGAAAAAGCATAAAACTTAAATGTGATTTATTTCCACCAGGAGGTTTAAACATTTTAACAGTAAGGTATTAACAAAGGGCCACGTGGAGAAAGATATACCAGGAATTTGCTCAGGCTGGGAGTGGGGGTGGGAATTGATAAGGAACAGGCTATATCTGTTTGAGAAAGAAAAAAAAAGTTTTAAACTTGCCAATAAAATTAAGACAAATGTAAGGGAAAGCTTAATATGGATATAACTTCTTAGGCAATGCCAGGGAAAGAATGTGAACCCTGTAGTACTCAGCCAATGAGGAACCAGGGGAGGGACTCTTGTGCTAGGGAATAAATTACTTGCACCAATTGCCCCAGGTGTGCCTGCCCACCACACACCCGATCTTCTTGCAAGACCATCATTAAAGCCTCGCTCCGCTGTTTGTCTCTGTGTCCACTTACTGTTTAGGCCGGTGAGTGTTCCTCACAATTATCCCTCTTTGCCACTCAGCTGTGGTTGCAATGCTTATATGTTTACTGCTTCTCTCCCCTCACATGCTACTTTCCAGTCATTGACCACCCCCTACCTGCACCAAGGGTAACCACTATTCTGTCTTTTAAAATATGGATTAGATTTGCCTGTTTTTACAATATCTAAATGGAATCATTCAATATGTATTCGTTTTGTTTTTGCTTATTTTTTAAATCCAACATGTAAGTGAAACCATATGGTATTTGTCTTTCTCTCTCTGATTTATTTCACTTATCATAATACCCTTTAGGTCCATCCATGCTGTCACAAGGTGCAAGATTTCTTTCTTTTTTTTTTCTGTTGTGAATATGTACATCATCTTTTTTATCCATTTATCTATCAGTGGACATTAGGCTGCTTCTGAAGCTTGGCTATTATAAACAATACTGTGGTAAACATAGATGTGCATATATGTTTTTGAATTACTGATTATATTTTCTTTGGGTAAATTCCCAGAAGTAGACTTGCTGGGTTTTATGGTATTTCTATTTTTAGTTTTTGAGAGGCCTCCATAATGCTTTCCATAATGGCTGCCCCAATTTAAAATCCCACCAGCAGTGGACAAGAGCTCCCTTTTCTCCACATCCTTGTCAACACTTGTTATTTCTCATCTTGTTGATGTCAGCCACTCTTACTGCTGTGAAGTGGCATCTCATGTGCTCTGATCTGCATCTTCCTGAGAGGGATGTCGAACATCTTTTCATGTGTCTGTTCGCCAACTATATGTCTTCTTTAGACAAATATCTAGTCAGGTCTCTGCCCATTTTTTAATCAGATTATTTGTTTTTTTGGGTGTTGAGTGGTATTGGTTCTTTATGCATTTTGGATATTAGCCCCTTATCAAACATATCATTTGCAATATATTCTCCCAGTCAGTACCTGACCTTTCCATTTTGTTGATAGTGTCCTTTGCTGTGCAGAGCCTTTTAGTTTGATGTAGTCCACCTGTTTAGTTTTGATTTTGTTTTCCGTTGTGTGGGGAGACAAATCCAGAAAAAAATTACTAATACCAATGTTCAAGTGTGTATGGCCTATGTTTTCTTCTAGGACTTTTATGATTTCAGATCTTATATTTAGGTCAATAATTAATTTTGAGTTTATTTTTGTGTATGGTGTAAGGCAGTGATCCAGTTTCATTCGTTTGCATGTAGCTTAAACCTGCAGACTTTATTTCTGTCTTTTGAAAATTATGAACTCTTTCTCACTTTAGAACTTTTATACTAGGTTTTTATCTCAAATATTTATTCATTCACTTACTGAGATTTTAATTCTAAGTTATATATATATATTTTAAAAGCTGATCATCTAGGCAGAAATAAGGAAACCAGACATCATTTGAAAAGCTTACCTCAATTAGGGTATAGTATCAAAGCTCCCAGTGACACTTGTAAAATTACTTGTTTTCCCTCTAGATTTAGACTTTTGCCTTTGCTGTTAACAATACCAGTTAGGATGTGTTGCCCATGGAAGGAGGAGAGAAAACTCTCTTTACACCTTTTGGAGTCACTGGGGTTGAAGAAGTGTTGACATTGTCTCAAGCCCACTTTCTGATCAGCAGAAATTTATTTTCCAAAAAGACTGAGGAGGAAGAGTGTGTTTTCCTTTGTGGAAGACTGTGTCATTTGAGCACTAACAGTTTAAATGCTGCACAGTATGATTTATTGAGAAACGGAAGCACATCTATCATTTTCAGAAATCCTTTCTCTTCAGTATGGCGTTTATAAATCATTCTTGTCATGCATGATGGAAGAACCATTGTTTCACTTTTACTATTTTCTCTGTCAGTGTTCTGAAAGTTTAATTGATTATATATTTGTCAAAAGGAAAAGACTGACATGATCTTGTATCTTTCAATTCCTATAACAGTCTTGGTTTTATATGGACTTTAGGCAATTATGACTATAGTATTATGTATTAGACTAGTGGCATAATAATGATGATTGTAAAAGCATTCATTGTTGTTATTTTGTATTACTGAGAACTGGTAAAGAGTTAAATAGGGAGAGAGAGTGCCAGTTAATACAAATAGTGAGTTAGCATAATAAGTAGATAAGTTTGCAAAGACCAATATATTCTTTTTGAGGCAACATGTAAAAATGAAGTCTAAATCATAAAACAATAATAAATATTAAGTTACATAATAATTATAATCTTTATAGATACATTTGGTGTACTGCCCTCATTAAAAAAATAGTTGTCAAAGTGTTTCATGTTTCTTTGGAAATGCTTCACATCTGGTGAGAATGAATTAACAGAAGGATCCTGACCTTTTCCCTTCAAAATTTTCAAGGGAGAAAATTCCTACAAAACTGTCTAAACATTAATGACAATCTTCAACTCAAACACAAAAAAGGACATAAAAACATGAAGAAAAGGAATATTAGAGAAAAATGGGGTATCCAAAACACATTTTGTACCCACTAATCAAACTTCAAAGCAGCATATTTTATAATAATTTAAGAAGGTTTTAAGGTTATGTGGCTCTATGGTTAAGAATTTCAAAGGAAATCTTGTAGAAATGATTTCTATAGACTGCTAGCCATTTTCAGTAGTTGATAATGAAGGCTTTTTAAGATTTACTTAAGTTACGATGTTAGTATAAAATTCTCTCTATGAAATATGCTACTAAAAAACTCTTACCTGAATTATAGTCTTCAGGGCATAGAAAAGCTTAGAAGCATGATTAAGTGGATCAGTTGAAGTAAGAATCTATGTAAGATGACTGCAGGAACAATGTAGAAATTGTAGTGCTGGGAAATTGTTATTCTTACAAAATAATATGAAATCTTAGAAAGGAGACAAGTAGAATTTTGTTTTATTAAAGTATCATTGATATACAATCTTAAGCTGGTTTCAAATGTATAACACAGTGATTCAACAGTTACCCAAATTATCATATCCTCACCCACTCTAGCGTGCTTACTATCTATTACTGTTGAGAGATGTTACAGAATCATTGACTATATTCTCCGTGCTGTACTACAGTCCCCGTGACCACTCAATTCTGAATGTGGCTACTGAAGAGCATTTCCTGATAGGAGATGTCAGCTTCCTCTGTTTCTTATTGTTTGCTTGTGTTTGCATTATTATTAATATACTGTCCTTAATCTTTAATTTGCTTACAGGAATATTTTAAAGCCACTTGTGCATTTTCTGGGGATAAATTTAGTTAACACTATAAAGAATAATATGTAAATCAATTTAATTGCTTACAAATAAACTGTGAAAAGGGCAAAATCCTGGCTGCTTGAGGCTCTCTGTCCTCTAACCTCCAACAGCTGGATTACTGTTGAGACATCAGCTTCACTGCCATGTTTTCTTTTGGCTATGGTATTGGGTGGGAATACCATACTTTAAGATGGTGTAAATTTATTTTCAAACATTGTTTGCTCCATGTTTATAGCTACCATCTCAAATAATTTTAATTTTATTTTATGTAAAGGAATAACAATATAGCTGGAAAGGATTTTAGAGCTAATGTATATCAATCCCCTCTTTTTTATTGTTGATTCCTTCTGATAAGTTAGGTTTTTATTCTTTTCCTTTTAGGCTTACAGTGCTTCTATCTTCCAATTATCCACATAAGAGCAGACTGCCTTATTTTTAAGTCAAAAGTATGCTATACTCAAAGAATACTAATTTAAAAAGATTCCTAATAACTAACAATGACATTTTAAACTTTTTCTGAGAATATAATTTGGTAAAGCTTTTTCTCAGTGCAAAGAATATGCATTATCAATACATGTTCTTAAATGGTGAAGAAAAGGTTATATGATCTTTCACAGTCATTTTTTTTCCATTGTACTATAATATAGAAGGCATGTTTTTTTAAAGAATTGGGTAATATGCATGAGAAAAGAAGTTCATTTACATATATCAGAATTTACTAGCTATGGCAAGTAGTATGCACCTGGATTGGATATAATTAATCTTATTGTGGTTTTTGGAATCTTGATTCTATTTTCTTACATCTATTATCAAATGCTCTGAGCATCTTGACAAAAAACATTCACTGGCAATGTAATAATATAATGAACTCAGGCAGCATGGATATCTGTTTTCTGTGAACTTAGGAAGTGCTTCACAGAAACCTTTTTTTTGGTGAAGGTTCTGTTTATTGTTCAGAGTGCCTTGTATCAGCTGAAAGCTCTGAAGGCAGGCAAACGATTACTGTGAGTGCTACTGAAATTAAATTTGCCATATGAGTCACTGCCCAGTTGTGATGTCAGGTAACAGATTATGTTTATTCACCTCTCCTCACTTTACATGAGTGCTCTAAACTAGATAGCATTGACATGGCTTTAAAAATTTAATACTTCAAGGGTTTCTCTGTTTATACTTTTGAAAGTATATCTTGAGATCTTAACAGGATATATATAATATTATGCACATTCTTTGTAAGGAATTTCTTTCAAATTTTATATGAATTATGGCTAATGGAACACTGAATTTTCTTTTTGCAAGCTATATTCTGAAACCAGATTTTTCTATGAAGTGGCAGAAAAAAAGAAATTTCTAAGTCAACTATCCAACATTGGAAGATGATACCTTGGAAGGTAATAATAATAATAATGGCATGAATAAAATTTATGATAATATTAACCATTTATTGAGGGTCTATGTGTTGGGCATTGCGCCAAGTGCTTATACATGTATTCTTTTACTTTTACAACTATGAGTTAAGTAGTAATATTATCTCTATTTTACAGATGATGATTCTGAAGCGTTGAGAAAAAAAGTTTAACTTGTCACAGTTCACATGAGTGGAAGTGGTGGAGTGGAATTCATATCTAGGTCTGCTTGATTCCAGAGCCCATGTTTTTAACCACCTCACAGATACATCATCCCTGGAGATGTTCAAGCCTTGTACAGAAGGTGGCTTGGCAAGGATATGCAAGAAAGGCTTCCAACATCAGCTGTATGGTTGAACCAAATGAATTAAAACTTTCAAACCCTGAGAATCTGTGATTCTATGTTTATATCAGTAAGAAATGTATTTTTATGTACCTTTAAACTTCAGTAGGAGAATCGTGACTGGAGTTTCATCAAAGATGGATTTAAAATCAGTTTTAATTTAAAACACTAAAAAGGAATATGAAATAGTTTAGAAAACTTTGGTTCCAAAACACATGTTCTCTTTAAATTGTGGGTTAAATTTAGCCAAAGAAAATGGTGCTACTTCTTTGAGATATGCCTCGTTCATGTTCAGGCCCTTGTATCTCATCTAAATATTAAAGTCCCTTCTCCACTGGTTTCCCTGTCCTGAGACTCATCTCAATGCCATTTATCCCTGTTCATGTCCGTCACCACAGGAAACCCCAGATTTCCTAGCCAATCCACCTTCAGCAAAATCCTGTTCCCCAGGACCTCTTGAATGGTTCCCTCTTGCTCTAGTGGAGACTGGCCTTCCCCATGAAGAAACTTCTTCCCTGCTGCCTTCTCAGGTAGGGGCTACTTTTCATTCTATTTTATTCTGTGTTATTCTTACAGAGCGAGGCTTGAAGATGGAAGCAGACGTATTGTCCCTCACTGCTGCTTTCAGATTTTTTTTTTCCATCCTCTCTAAAACTCTGAATTTCATGCCGAATTGCCCACTGCTTCTCTTCATTGCTGTTACCAACAACTCACAGGACACCCCACCCTGCATCTCTCTATGTTTTTGTTCCTGGCTACCATCACTTCCTCTAATATTGTGCCACTACTGGTAAAGATGACACCTCCAATGACTGGCCTCCCGTTTCTTCGGTCTTCTTCTCTCCAGTGATCTGTCCTCCACTCTAGCTCAGCCACCTGCAGTCCCTGTCAAAAGACTGTTTTCCCTCTTCTCCTGCTCTGCATTTTCTCTCCTTTTTCCCTCCCACCCCATCTGCAACTGTGTTATCACCTTGCAGGAGCTATGCGATTCATAATTTATTATGCTTGATAGAATGTAAATTCCTCAGGATCAGAGATCTTTGTTCTCTGTTTACAGGGGATATTGGCTAGTTATTTTTCAAATCTGCTTCATTCTTCCCTGGAGACACAGCTGGACTATATTTCCCAGCCTTCCTTGCTGTTTGGTACATCCTTGGGACTTATTCCTGGCTAGCAGAATGTGAATGAAGCGGCATGCATCATTTTGGGGCATGGCCTCCGTGTTCTCTCTCTTCCCCCCAATCTGCCGTGTGGACCCAGAGGATCCAAGCAGCGACTGATGTTCTCTGCAGGACAGTGGGTTCCTGCATCATCTCCTGATGGCTGTCCACCACATGCACTCATTGATTTCTTACCTGCCAAAGAAGTAACATCCTACTGTGTTAAGCCTTGAAAATTATTTTGTTTGTTGTAGCAGTTTTCCTATCCTGAATCACACAAAGAGGTATCATGGACACCTATGTTTGTGATGGGACCATGGCACTTATGCATTAACAGGTGTATTTTTCCTTTTTTGCTTCAATATGATAGGATTAAAGATCTCAAAATCGCTAGGACCTGCTGAGCCAGCATTTCAGAACTAGTAATACATTAGGATTTTGATGATCTGGGTCGAGAAAGTATTTGCCCAGAGCATGATTTCCCTGGAGAATGAGGTCTTACTCTAGCTATAACAACAGCACAGAGAGGCTGGTGAAATGTTCTGTGAAGTGATCTGTTTCAGACTAAGTCTGCAAATTAATTAGTTATTTATCTCATGGTGTTTAAAATCTTTGTTTAGAACTCAAGTTTTTTTTTTGGACTTGGAAAAGAGAAATTGAACTTGTTTTTATCATTCTAATATTTATTTTATCTATAGTAAGAGTTCTCTAGTAGGCTGAACAGTTAAAGTGCTTATTTTAATGCTCATCTTATGATTATCTTGGATATTTGAAGTCAGAAATATACTGTTTCTTTTCTAGGAATCTTCAAGATCTATCAAACATTTACCAAAAATGTTTCTCTTTTTCTTCAGATATGGATGAAAACTCTGATGTCTTTGAGTGATTATGAATGTACAAACAAAAACGTCTTGGGAAAAACTAAGTAAGACATAAAGATAATCCTGAAGTTTGGAATAATCAGACTTTCTGACTGATTTCATGTATATGGATGTCAATTACCTTAACCAAATGTTACTGTTTGCACAAATGAGATCATATAACCCAGGCAGCACGAGCTGCTTAATAACTCCACCCTTAAAAAGCATGAACAGGGACACACACAAATAGGTCAAGAAACACTATCTCATTGAAAGAACCCCAGTAACTTGATAAAGGAGGGAAACTATGCTAGGAACTATTGTTGCTTTGCTTTTCTGTATTATATGTCCATTTAAATGGGAACAGTTCTTCAGTTTTGCCCTTATTTTGAATAAGTGATTTGTAGCAATAAGGCATTTGTTTTTCCAGTTAAGTACACAATTTGATCAGATTTAGAGCTATTTGCCAGAGATCTGCAAATCATATTTTGATGTTCTAATTCACGCTCTCCTTCTGCCACATGCTATACATTCTATGTATCATACCATGTTGCTGATTGTATTACCATTAATTCCTGATTTATGTATAACACATGGCTTTTAAATATCCTGTGTTCTTTCAGAATTACTGGTTTTGTGCCTTCTTGAATTATTAGTAATACTTGTAATTTTAAAGAGGCAAAATCTGAATTAATAGAAACATGGTTCTAGTTTGCAGGTTAAAGTAGAAGACTCTCTTATGAAAAGCTTCAATAGGAATCGATTGTGTTAGGTGTTATAATATTTTCAAGTTTTTTCTTGAAAAGACTATTCAGATGTACTTCTAACACTTTTTGAAACACGTTTTCCATAAGAATAGCTTTTTCAAAGTATTCTGAAACCTGGATGATTTAAGGGTTCAAACTTCTATAATCCAAAGTGTATTATATTTGAGAACTAAAAGTAGTTAATGAATATTAATTTCTTTTATAATGTATGCAGTTATCGTCATTGCATGTTATAAGCTGTATAAGTTGAGTTTAAAATCTTAGACACATCTCTGCTTCCTCTTAGTCTTGTATATTGTGATCTTAGGAAATGTTTAGTTGGTTATCCACACGTAGCACTCTTCCAGGAGTGGTCTGCAAACATTTAGAGAACGTGTATTGGAGTCATGTTTCACCTGAGCATGACTTGAGGGAGCCCAGAACCACAAGTAGGATCTGGTTCCAAGTGGGGATAATATCTTATATTAATGCTGCATGGACTAGGGAAGTACCAAAGAGGCCTAACCTATCTCAGAAGTTTAGCCACTGGAAGTCCTCATCCACAAAGGAAGGTGGAAATCATTAAATTTGGGGAAATGCTCAAGCACCCTTATTTTTTTAAAAGTCCCGAAAAATCCAAAGAGAAGCAGTATCTTTCTCCTTGGTCTGTGTTGTGTTTTTGAATAAACTCCCGAGTGTGTCTTTGACCTCCGCGCAGTTTATTGAGAGTGACTGGCAGGCACAGATTTGGGTTCACATTCCCCTAATCTGCCTTCCAAATTTCTTCTTGCATTTTGCTTGGTTGTATCCTGTGTGTTTCGACTTGACATTTCAGCATTTGTCACTGATTCTATTTTAAAAATAAGCTTGCCATTGTTTTGGCTCAGGTACTCTAAAAACAAAAATTGAAAAGCACCCAACTATTCAGGAGGTCTTGGGAAGGAAAGCAAAGCCAGCCGTTCCCTGTTAATGAGTTGTATCTGGAACTGCAGGCTCTGGTCTTGTATTCTGTCCACTATTTCTTCTCTGGTGTCTGAGCAAATATCATATCAACTGACTTCAGATGATTATAAAAGCAAATTCTTTTTCCAAATTTCATGGAAGTTCTTTGGGAAAAACACAAAGTTGGGAAAGGAGATGTTTATTTTAAATTTGTGATAAGAATTAAATAGTACAGAAGCCTGATCCTAGAAGAAATTGTGATATTCATTTTAAGACAAACCATTCTCATTTCTACATCCATCAGTCTTTACTTTCCTGATCTTCAAATACTGCTGCAATAAGCACTGCTGTTTAACTTTCCTGAAGGTCCCTTTTCTTCAAAACTTGCTTGTCCTATGTACTAAGTGGATCAACGAATTAATGTGAAGGTTTTGAAGAATAACTTATAAATGTATTAACTTTCAAATTTAAATAAGCATCACTGATGCCTTTATCCTAATCATATAAATTCTGGTTCTGTGATAGGACATTTCTGAGGGTTTTTTTGATCAGAGCGAGCCTTCGAATAGCCATCAAACCACATCACACAGGCAAGAGCCTAATCTGTTTACATGCAGATGAATGGAGATGGAGGGTTAAATCATATCAGCCTCAGTTGGTTTCCTGTGACTTTGGTTTTCCTCTCTTTGTTGGAGGAGAGATTCATTTTAGGAGATGACAGTCCAACTAGGTAGATACGGAGAGTGAGAAGGTGAAAGGTTAGAAAGTGTAGGCTGGGAATTTAAAATAGGAGCTCTATAATGGGATGGAAACTCAGCATTTAAGAAATACAAATGCCTCTGTATTTTGAAAATGCAATTATTGATCAATGCTATCTATGAGGTCTTTTTTGTTAAGTCTAATTTTCACATCTATTTACTCCTATTGATACACTTTCAATCTACACGTTCTTTTAGTTTGCAATGTGAATTCATCAACACTGAAGAAGCCCTGACTACAGTTAACTGAAAGTATTTGTTAAAAGCTGGAATAATATAAATCAAAGTAACCATATCATGAAATTTTAATCTGGGGATAAAAACATGAAATGGACAAATTTTTAAATAACTTGACTACTCTTTTCAGCAGCAGTTCTTTCCAGTTATCCATCTTTCCTGCTGGGTAGTGGGCTTCCTTAATAACATTTCAGTTAAATTATAAAACTTTCTGTCAATTATAGTTAATAAAGCATTTCACTTTGGTTATTAACACTCCTTTTTTATCCACACTTACTTCTCTGGTATTGATTTGGCAAGGAGGGAATGGAAAAGAATTGTCCTTGTAGTGACGGTGTGCAGCACGTTGGCTCTCTGCTCCTTGATTGATTTAACTCTTGCTCCTGGATGAGAGCAGCCCTTAAAGGTGGTGGTGGAATTGCTTCCTCATCTGGTGCCAGATGTGGCTCCCACCTATGTGGCAGGCTTTCCAGGGCTGGAGCTGTTGTAGGATGCCAGGTGGTTGGTTCTTCACAGGGCCTGATAGTAGTCTTCGGAAGCACAGCCTCCTAATATGGGGTATCTGTCTCAGGCTCAACCTCTTCTCTACCTCCTTACCTTCCACAACAGATGGGCCACTAAAAATGCTGTACATTATCCAGGCAGTGGCCTGTTGGAGGGGCACCAGCAGCATGGCTTTAGCTGTGCCACTTTCTTTGTTCAGAAGAATGGAGAGCTTTTATGAACCTGACAAGTCTGTTAATGGAGGTGAGTTAAGAGAGCTTCCACTGTAAACTATGTTATTTGAGCCATAAAGCAACTTTGTGAACCTGAGGTTGAATGACCTGACTCAACCTTCACAGCTAATTAATTAGTCATGCTTAAGACATGAAAGCAGGCCTTCTGACTTCATTTGTAAGGTTCTTTCCACCATAATATTTGTATGCATAGGGGTTCAGTCAAGAAAATAGAAACCATTATAGATATTTCAAATGGAAAGAATTTATTAGAGGGAACTAGTTACATCAGTCATGGAAGAGTCTAGGCAGTTAACAGGGAAGAGTGTAACACCCCAGAGAAGAGCAACTGCAAGTGACTGCTACCACTCCTAGGGTTCAAGGCGTCACCAGAGCCTGTGTGTGTGTGTGGGGGGGGCGGTGGCTAGGACCAAGGCAGGGGCTGCTGGGCAGAAGCTGGGACTGCAGAGGGTGGCGTTGTCTGGTGGGAGCTGAAGCCCTGGAAAAGCTGCAGCCATTACCAGGGAAGCCAAACAAGGTCGAGAGACAGGGAGAGGTACCTGGCTTCTTCCTTCATCCTGCCCTTCCTTCCCTCTACCTGTGCCTCTCCTTCCTTTTCCAATTCTTACTTTTTGGAAATAGATCATGGAATAATCCTCATAGTATTACTTAGGGAAATATACAGCTGTACACTGAGAAGAAACATGGCCTATAGAATGACTTAGCTCTAAAGTGGCATTTTAAAGGGTAAAAAGAAGCAAACTCCCAGTAATATGGGTTTTTAATTATGAAATTAATAAATGTTACATTACTGCAATAGCCAAGGCATGGAAATAACCTGTGAATGAATGGATAAAGAAAATGTGATATGATGTGTACACAACAGAATATTATTCAGCCATAAAAAGAAGGAAATCCTGACATTTGTAACAACATGGATGGATATTGAAGGCATTGTGCTAAGTGAAATATGTCAGACAGAAAAGACAAATACAGTATGATATCACTCATATGTGGAATCTAAAAAAGCCAGACTCATTGAAACAGAGAGTACAGCAATGGCTGCCAGGGGCTGGTGGGTGAGGTAAACAGGGAGATGTTTGTCAAAAGTTTCAATTATATATAAACTCTGGGGAATAAATAAATATACACAAATAGTGAATGATAAAATTAGAGATGACCATTGTACCATTTATGCCTTTTTATTTTCATCATAACTTTTACTGTAATTAGATTTCTTTGTTTTTCCCTATCATAGGGCAAGGAGACGAACGAGAAAGAGGAGAAGAGGGGGTGGGAATCACCAGAGAAACAAACGTGGAGAGAATCAGGAAGGCACAGACAATACAGGCAGAAAAGCCAAGTTAGTAACTGCAATTATAAATGGACAAGTGGAAACAATAGTATGCGTCCAGCATTTTAATGGACATTCTCCCATTTAAGTAAGAAGGGGAAGGCATTTGGCAGGTCAGTAGGGAACAATGTATCAAACAAATCCTCCCCCCAGTGCATCGTTTTCCTTTAGGCTGACCTTGATTTCTTGCCACTAGGTCAGGTGTGTAGATGTTGAAACCTCTGAGCTGGTGATATGCTCCCAATCTCGTGTTTTTATGATTATTTTTAACTTTTATTCTTAAACTCATCTAGACTCAAGGGTCTAAGTTGGACAGCAGCAGCAAGTATAAACAGGAAAAGGAAGCATCTTCTCTTCCTGTAGAAGAGAAAATGCTTAAAACTTGACCACAAACGGAGGATAGAAACCAGACAACTGTATTGTGTTTTTAACCAGTACCTGTCAGGGCTAGTCTGTTTGCTGCTCTGAGCAATTTGCTCTGCTTTAATTTTGGCAGTGTCTGTTCATCACGTGGCTCTGGTTTCCAATGACGGTCAGCTAATTGTTTGCCACCTCTTATTTCCATTTGGAAAGGTTTATACATTGATAGTCCTGTAACTTGAAACAAGTCACTGATTTTTAATAAAGTTTGAGTTCTTTCTATTTTCTGCTTTTCATGCTTAAGAGATGTATACCGAGGAACACAGAAAACAACATTTCAGTAATTTATATCACAGGCATCCAGTATCATGACAGAATTCAGGATGTGCCAGGAGCCTGGCAGGTGGGGAAGAAGAGACAGAGGAGCAGTTGGCAAGACCCGTGTGTACCATCTTCTCAGTTTAGAAGCCCATATGGTGCTTCATAATGCTCTGCTCAATTGCGATATAGCTTTAGTCTACATCCTGTTAAAAATAAACTTTATTAAGAGCATTTCAGAAAAATTATGTCTGATACTATGATTTATGAGAATTTTTCAGGAGTATTTTGAGTTTAATAGTGACTGACCCTGAAAGAGAGACTGACACATCTATTTTTTTTAATGAAAATATGAGCTTATTTTTTCCACTATTTAAAAATTACTAATTAAAAATGACAAATAGCATGTCCTTGATTAAAATAAAAAGTCAAATTTTAATGTTGTGAACAAAACCAAACCAAACAAAATACAAGAAATTCCACCCCTCGAAAAAAATAACCTCCTCACTCTATTCATAGGAAGCATACTCTCTGCCATTGGCAGCTGGATGTATAAAGGTGTGAGTACTAATTTAAACCATGGGAATGATCTACCCAAAAGAAATCACAGCCCTGATCTTCAGAATCTTGAAAGCTGGCTTATCTGATGAGATATAGCTGCAAGAACAAGACGTAGTGGCTCACAACAGTGGTCAGTGATATATTAGGAACTCCTCTTAACAGTTAGTGGAGTAGTGTGCTGCTTGGAACTGATCACCCCAATCTGCAAATTCTATTTAATTTTCAGGACAGTACTTGGAAAATGTAAATAAATATAATTAAAGGGAACTAGACTTTATTTTCTATAACCTTATTGATGTGTTCATACCTGAGCTATTTACAATATCAGCATATCATATATAGTTCAGTTGCAAAGCATGAATTGGGTGGTCTTCAATATTCTCATGGACTGTCACTGTAAGAGAGCCACCCTGTTCTCTGATGGCTATCCTCCCTATTGCCTACTGCTTCCGGGATTCCTAATTTAAGGGAAATAGAGCAGCTGCCTTGAAAGGACTCAATCAGAGCACACTCACAGAAAAACAGACTCCTACAAAAGCCAAAGGAAAAAAAAAATAGAGGTAAGGAAGCGATACACATCAGTGATAATTATTACAAATGTACTTACTCTCTGATCTCCATTATCATTGCCTTGTATGTTCTGGCTTTTGGATCTGGAGACACATGCTTATTTTCATTAACATGATTTCCCCCTAAAAGGTAAATATATGACTTTGGCAGAGAATTCAAAACAAATGTGAAACTGAGAAACATCCAAGTTATTATCTTGACAACTGGCTTTTATACACTAGTTGGACATCTTCAAGAACCAAAGATTTATCAACCATTGACGTAAATGCATGGTGTGGAAATTCTAAAGATATGCCACGGAACTAAGAAACTTCTATTCCTGAAATAGGTATTATTATTTTATTGCCTAAAAGACTAGTAAAATACACTACAAAGGATAAAAATGAGATTCATAAAAACATTAAATACTAAAAAATATGAATAATAGAATAATTGATCAAGACATTTAACACTTGGGATATATCAGATATTATATATAATTTAATTCTGTTTGGGCAAAATGAGAGAATTTATTCTGTTTGGCAAATGGCAAATCACATATTCTAGTTAATAGATTGTAACAATGTGTATATTATTTTGACAGTCTTTTAAAGAAATCATTATTATAAGCAAATAAGTTACAAAATTTGAAAAAAAATGGCATACAATAAATACACTTAAACAATACTTAATTTTTCTTTCCTGATTCCAAAATTATGTCAAGGTCATTATTTAGACAATAACTGAGTTCCATCCAGCAACTAATTAGTATGGTCCTTCTTATTTATTGAAAAATAAATATGTGGAAGCAAATGATAATATGATTCTGGTTGAAAAAATGACTGGCTAACCTATTACATGATATATGAGACAAAAAAGTAATTGATAACAAAAGTTAGATATTTTCATGTTCTTTCAGTGATTTTTTTTTATCCCAAATTTACCTGGTAATCTACTTGATAGCAATTCAGAAAATCTGGCATTTTCTTTAGTCTTAAAAAGTAATTTGGCCTTAAAATATATACATAGATACATCTATCAAATAAAGGATCAAAACGTATCTTTCTTTTTTTTGTTAAATTGAGCATAGTTTTAAAAAGTCACAGAATATATGTTAATATATTTTGAAATATTTAAGGTTGGGCTATCTTAAACTACACATTTTCCTGAAATTATATAAGTTTAGATATTATAAAATGATAAACTTATTTGAAAAGGTATGCTTGATTTTAAAATAATCTAATAAAAGCAATATATTTTAGAATTAAACAATATTATTAAACTAGGTTAAAATATTTTCAGCAAATGTTTCTAAATTCCTGATGTAAAACTCTCTAATTGGTTTTAATTTTGGTGCTTTAGACTTGGAATTGATAGGTGTATTAATTGGAAAGGGAATTTTAATAAGCCAGTCATTTCCTGCTCTAGTCACATACAGCTTCGTTTACAATAATTTGGGATTTTTAAACTTAATTAATATTTCCTTTTCTAAAATGTGAAGGTAATTAAGCAGAAGCAGACTTGTCTATAAATATTCATGACTAAGTAACATTTTCAAATTTTTTTCTATGTTCATTGCATTAATACTCCTTTATTTGTTAAATCAATTAAATATGAACAAATGCAGATCTAGTGCCCAGCCTGGAACGGTTTTAAAAATAATTCACATGTATAATATTTTTTCATAAACCTTATGAGAGGGTTAGCCTTACAAGAACAGTTTAAGGTTGGTAGGGCGGCTTTTCTTATATCCCTTTAACAGTGATGATAGCTCCCATTTATCAGATGTTTCCTTCAACCAAGGACCATAGTACTGTCACATGCATTCTCTCTCTGAAACTTCATAACAATCCAGTCAGTTCTAGGATTAGTGATAGCTTATGGCTGAGGAAACTAGAAATATTAAGTCGTTTCCCGAAGGTCACTGAGCTGGTTAAGTGGAGAGGCTGGGCATAGATCCAGGCTTATCTTGACCTCTTTTGGCTTCTACGTATAGATGAAGAAGCTGAAATACAAAAGGCCTAAGTGTTTAGATCACTGGAAGGACAGGGCCAGAAGCTGGACCCGGTTCCCATGAATGCAAATTCAGTGTTCATTCTACTCTACCACCACAGTGAGCCAAATTTTTGTAAAAGTCTTTATAAACCTAATTTGTCCATTTAAATTATGTGAGGTTAGCAAGACTTTCTGTAGGTCTGGATTAGAGGTTGTTACATACATTTTGAACTGTTTTTATCCTCTTAGATATAAATACATCTTATTTCTGTGATTTCTGATATTAGAGTCAATTGGCTGCCCTTTCTTTCCTTCCTCTTTCTTCTTTTCAATTAGATAATTGCTACAATTATATCAGGGTAATGGTATAGGGAAGGTGGATTTTCTTGCATGTAATAAACATAAATATATAATTAGGTAATTGAATATTCAGTACTTTATGGAGATTTTTGGAGGGGGAAAGTCCTGTGCATATATATTACCACACTTATAGTACTGCAAGTACATAGTCATACATTTCTGGAAGATGTGAAATGAATAAAATAAACAAATACATATGTATATTCATTGTATTTGCTGAAACTATGTAAATAGATGAAAAATCTTACACTTTGACAAAATCTGTGTACATGTGAAAAAATGTAAAACTATGTAAGCCAATATATTTCATTATTTTTGAATATGAAGAGTAAGTCCTTACACCAAAAGTACTATTTTTAATTTAAAAATATAGAGAATTTGGCAAACTTAGACATGATTTGCTTTAAGAAATATTTGCTATCCAACTGTGTGGCCTATTTAATAATCTGGCAAGATTTTGAGGTGGGAGAGAGTAGTCCCTTGAAAAATAACCTCCCTTTTCTGAATCATTTATGTTTCTCTTCATGTACCAAAATCCTAATGTCCTCTTCTGACTCTTTGACTTCCTTTAAGAAATGATTTGATGTCAGTAATTTATGCCTTTGTGGAACTTTAGGTCAATTTTTTTCTTAAGGAGTTATTTGCATGTTAATATTTTAAAGTAATGCTAGAATAAAATGCTTTCTCAGCATCATTTTAGGGGTTATCAGGCATATTGGGGGACATATATGGAGGGAGGGAAATGACTTCTTGATATTAGCTGGGTGACCTTCTACTCCACATCTGCCTAAAACTGATGAAGAAGCCAACAAATCATTTGATAGGTGTTTTCACATGTGTTCATTAAACCTGCATTTCATTGTTACTAAATGTCCATTGGACAGAAAGTACAGTTAGGCTATTGATGCTAAACTGTATGATGAACTTGGCACTATATAGTCTATCATGTGTTCAACAGGGGAATAACAGAATGTTTTTATGTTTCTTTGCAAAATGAAGACTAATTAGTATGAGCCATAATGTATATAAAAAACTTAACAGCTTTTTCTAGCTCACAAGTCATGAATCAAATATCTTCAAAGATGGTTTTGTGCTAAGATGGAAATATTACTGTTTTTTCTGTATTGCTTTGAAAGCAAGCAGAGTTATGCTGAAAAATGTTCCTTTTTGGGTGGAAACTCTCAGAACTTTGGTATGCAACTCAAAAAGCTTAGTTTCTCCTGGGAACTCAAAACTAATGCAAGCCCACCGTTTGGCCTCCCCGCTTGTGTGAGGAAAGAGAAAATACTGAAAGCCCCCAAATATTTGTGATGGCTCTGGATCCTCCTCTTTTTCTAATCTTTTATGGGATATAGTTTACAGAATTTAAGTTTGTTGAGTTTGCTAATGAGATCCTTTAGAGATGGCACAGAAACGCTGACCATTTCCTGACACTGTAGATTGACTTTGACATGATCTTAAATACAAGATTGGGGTAGAGATGGTGGGAGACATGAATATTGGGTCTAGCCATAACTCATACTACACAGGCTTACATCTTAGTTTATATAATGCTGATGTTTGATTTTACTGACTGACTACTTTTGTCACTTAAAATTAACATGTAGTTTTACAAATCTGATTCCATACACACTTGATTCATCCAGCTTTAACAAACTTTGTAGAACACAGTAGAGGAGTATTAGACCTAGAATACCTCCAGAGACTATTTAGATTTCAAAGTTTCTATTCACATTTATTGAAGCTTTTCTCTTGTCTAGATCTATTTGTAAAATAACTATTACATTAATTTTGAATTAAAAGCAAAATACCTGGAAGGAGCCAAATATTTGAAGATATTTTGCTTATAGTGCATGAAACAAATAAGAAAAAGATAGAGTTTAGTTAAAAAGAAGTAAAAAAATATTTGGGAAGAAAAAAATACGAAATTCTCCAAATTAATAGTTTACAAAGAACCAACTGCATGCCACTATCTTTTCATGCATTATATCTCTTGCTCTTCACAATATCTCTGGAAGATATGGTTGTTCATGTATTTATTTAGCAAATATTAGCAGAGCGCTTATTTTATTCCAAGCACTGTTCTAGGAGCTGTGGACAAGTTTTCACAGAGCTTCCGTTTGAGAAGGAGCAGCATAACACAGACAGACAATACAGAGTGACATACTGGCAGTGTCAACTGGAGTGGATGGGTATTTTCGGTTGGCTGGACAGACCAAGGATCCTAGTGGAAGCACACATTTGAAGATATCGGGAGACAGGCACTGGTGGAGGGAACAGGAATTCAAAGGCCCTCACCCAGGAAAAAGCTTGTACGTTTAAGGAATGGAAAAAAGGACAGTGTGGCTGGAGCACGATCAGTAAGGAAGAACCTCAGGGCAAGAAGTCATCCAGAAGGTGCCTTTAATACATAAATCAGAGCCTATCAGTCTCTTGCTCAAAATCCTCCAAGAGCTTCCCATTACACACAGAACAAAATCCTTCAAAGTTTCACAGAAATCTGGCTCCTGCCATCCATCCAACCACTTGTGCTCTAGTTTATTTCCCACCAGCACACACCTCCTTGCTGGCTGCCCAGCATGCCAAGCATCCCTAGTCTCAGGATGCTTTTATTTGCTGTTTGCTTTTCTTGGAATTCCCTTTCTATGGATTTGTACATGGCTTCTTAAAATTTTTCATTTATTCCATTTTCATTTTATGCTCAAATGTTATTACCTTAGAGAAGCCTTCTCTGAATGTCAATGTAAAATCTAATCTCTCTCTCTTCTCCTTTACCTTGCTTTCTCCATTTGTTATTGCTGCATTAGAAATTACATCAAAACTTGGTTGCTTAAAACAATATTCATTTATTATCCCTCATCATTTCTGTGAGTCAGGAATTTGAGAGTGGTTCCCCTTTGTGGGCAGTTCTGGCTTAGGGTCTATTACGAGGCTGCAGCCAGGCAGTGGCTATGACTCGAGTCATCTCTCAGACTTCATTCACCTGGCTGGCACCTGGTCTGGGCAGACCTAAAAAACTGGGGACTAGATCAGCTGGGGGTCCTCAGTCACCTTTCTTTTTCGCTATAGGTTCTCTCCAGCATGGTGGCTTCAGGGTAGTCAGAATTCTTACATGGTGGCTAAAGGCTCTAAAAATAAATATGCTAAAAGAGAGGGAGCCAGGGATATCACCATTATGACCTAGCCTAGGAAATTCAGTCGATGTCACTTCTGCTGAATTCTATTGGGGCGGGGACAGTTCAAAGGTTTACCCATCTACAAGGGGGAGCAGGGATGTAAGCCTTGCCTCTTGATAGAGGAGTGTCAATACGACATTGTAAGAAGAACATGTGATATATATGTATATATATATATATTCTCCAATGTATGGAAAATAAAATTTGTCGTATTGTTTTATTCTTTCTCCAAAGCAGTATTTACTGTTTATTGCCTGTTTGTCTCATTAGAACATAAGCCCTATAGAGGTAGGATGCTTGCCTGTGTTTTTTGCTCCTGGTCAATCTTTTTTACTACCCAAACCAATAATTTGTATATAGTAAGCACTCGACATTTTCTGTTGTCGAATGAGTAAGTACTTCCTGAATCAATAATCTATGAATTAATGAAAGTATTATGAAAACCAGCATTTTAGAGATGCAAGAAAATATTATAATTTTATAATTTCTGTTAATTATTATCCCAGAGATGTAATAAGATAATAGAGCACACTAAAATTATCCTATCAGTGGGTTGGTTTTCATGATGTGTGCCTTAACAGGAAAAGGAAAAAAAAATACTTCTTTCATAATATTTTGGAAAAATGATGACTTTTCTTATTATATCATACTTGTTCTCACTTGATGCAAATCACAACAGTTTGAGGAGTGTAAATTTGGGGTGTGATCTGTCCATGTGCACAGACTATAACATGCAAATAGCATATTAATCTCAGTCCAGCTATATAAATGCAGTCATTTAACTCACAATAATATCAATGAAGATGAGCTACGTGGTATAGGCACCTTTACTTCCTATTTTTGGTACTGTTCACTTTTGTATTTTCAATGGGCTTAAATTTCTGTTTCTTTTAAGGCAGAATGTTGACATCCAGAAGGAAATTACTCCTCGGATATTTACTGAAAAGACTAATTTTGTGAAGCCAAGAGACAGTCATTTGAAACTCATTCTCCCTAACACTCAGTGTAGTGGTTTGTGACACAAACGTGGGAATGTGTCTAAGGTTGCCCTATAATAGTCCTCAAGGACGTGAGAATCATTACACCAACAGGAAAAATGGTTGATTTTTTCATTCAAATTGGAAACAATCTAAATGATCACAAAACACAGTTAAGAAATTAATTGTATAACAGTAGCTAATGCACCGGCATTTAAAAAGATGTCGCAAAAGAGAAAGGAAAAGATACTTTTTTCATAGCTTACAAGATTACCTGATTAAAACTCCAAGATAATTAGAGAAAATCAATATAAAATTCAACAAGTTATTTGGATAGAAATATCATAAAAATATCAAGTTTTGTTATAAGCAGCAATGACTAGAAGACATAGTGGGAAAATAAGAAAGAATAAGAGTAACAAATTTGGTAACAAGATATGAAAGAGTTAACTGAGAGAAGATGTAGTAAAGAATCTAAGGGGTGTGGCCTATGCTCCTGGGCAGCACCTCACCAAGGCAGGCAGAATGGGTGGGCAAATCTTAGATGGCAAAATTGTCACAGGTAACAAAAGTACAGAAGATTGTGACTTCCTGTTTTCACCATCAGAACTTACCAGAAAATCATCTGTTCCCATCCGACACAGAAAGAAAATGTGCCACCCAAGAACGTAGCCAGAGCTTTGGAGGTGACTTTTCAGTTGCCTCTCTGGGTTCACAGATGCACAGGATTTGAAGACCTAGCATGAGGAGCAATCAGGCTCGTTTTTGTTCTGGATAATACTGTTCATTTAGAAGACTCTCCTCAAATACGATGCAGAAAGAGAGCCAACTGTTCACTGAGGAAGGGGACACCAAAATGACCAGTGGAATTCTCTAGAAAAAAGGCAGTGGTGGATGCCGAACCCCCTTCAGGAGGCTTGAAACCAGCTTTTTTTGAAGAGGGGTCCCAGCAGGCCTAGCTCAGCCTCCCTGGCTGGCCTGGATTCCTCAATCTCTCTTCCAACCCCTGAAAATCTTGAGAACCAAACGGCATCTCCAGGATGAAAGTCTTGTTCTTATTCCTTAGATATTCCTTCGATAAATCATTACATCCAACTCCAAAATCCCAGGAGAGCCTGCTGGGATGGTGTCCCATTAGAGAATGGGGGATCCTCTGAGGCCACGGGAGAAGGGCCATTTGCAGGCCTGCCTGACGTGGCCCCTTCCATTCACATGCTTCTGGTCCTGCAAACAGCGCCCCGGGGAGCCCTCCGAAGGCTGGAAGGGCACCTCAAGTCCAGTGGCCAAACGGCTGGCCGCCTCTTCTAGGAGTGAGCCCGTCCGGCTAGAATCGGACTTCTCTGAAGATACTGACCCAGAAGACGCACCCACCCAGGAAACCGGGAAAGAGACCTGGCCTCAAACCTCCCTCCAGGAGACCAAGGGGAGGCAGGAAAACGTGCAGGGAGGTGCACAAGGGTCCTGTTCCCGTCCCTGGGGGTCTTACAACTTGGACAAGCTGAGGGACCCCAACTTTGACCCACTGTAGGTGTGGAGAGGCCCGGCCCCCCAGAACGCCCTGAGCTGGCCGGCCAAGCCTGTGGTGGGGGAAGAACTCGCCTCGGAGCCGCAGGCACTTTAGCCTCAGAGGATGGCTCACCCGGGGTTGTGGTTTCCGCCACAGACTGCGGAGCCTCAGGCCAGGAGGGGAGCGCAAATTCCTGGGGCGCCTGGGTTCTGAGCAGCAGCTGGCAGTGACCGTCACAGTGGCACGACCCCACCTGCTGCCCTGCTGCCCAGCCACACAGTGGGGCCAGATCCTGCCTCGCATCCAAGTGAACAGCGCTGCGGAGGCCCAGCTGAGGTTCTGGGCTTCAGCGATGAGGACAATTATCTGGAGCAGTTTGGGGTTCCTCGTTTAAGGAGTTGGCCTTGAGAAAAGTTTTTTTTAAACCTTAAGTTTTCCCATTCTTGAAAGACAGCCCTCAGAGACCAGTGCCCGTGTGCCCCCTACACCAGCAGTGCGCCCGATGCAGCTCCTCAGGAAGTCCACCTGAGACGCCGTGGATCTTGATTTCGTCAAACCTTTGGGCATTCCTGTGCCGGGTCTGCCCCCGTGCGTCCTCGGCCGGTTCCTGTTGCCCAAGGCGGACGTGGGGCAGCATAGCCAGGAGGACCTGAGTGTGGTGGTGGAAACAGCCCAGAAGGAGAACCTGTTGCTGGGAGCATGTGTGAGGATCTGCACACGAAGAACCTGAGGTGGGGAAAATCATAGGTGGGTTTGGGGTTATCCTATACCAGGCAGTGGAGGAGCCTCAGAAACAGAAGGAAATGGCTAAAGTCAAAATGCAGAAGGCAAAGAGAGAAAAAGACTCACTTATTGCAGACCTGAACTTTATGGAAAAAATCTTTCCCAGACCTGTTTAAGCGATTTGAGAAACAGAAAGAGGTGATCGAAGGCCAGCTGAGAATGAAGAATCGCTGAAGAAGTGTGTTGAGAATAACATGGTAAGAATTGAAAAGGAAGGCCAGAGATACCCTATGCAGAAGAGAAACTCAAACTGGCAAAGGAGGAGCTCACCCGGGTCTGGAACAAGGTCCAGGCAGTGGCCTTGGCCTTCCAGGTGAGCGTGAAGAAGGGCAGAAGTGCATCCTCTTGCTGGAGGAGACCAAGTGGGAGACTCAAGAAAACAGTGAACTCCCGGATCTGTGACGACCTCATTTCTAAGACAGAAAAGATCTGACCTGGAAGTTCCTGACCGATGTCTGGCCTCTCCCTCCTGCCTATGACTCTCTATTAATAGGTTTCATGTTCTTCTCTCTTGTTTTTAAACTAGATTGCTTTAAAAAAGATTAAATAAAGTTTCCCACCAGTTAAAAAAATAATTTAAGAATACAGGCTTTGGAATTATACACATCAAAATTTCAATCCTGACCCTATCTTGAACTAGCTAGAGGGCTTAATCTCTCTGAGCACAACTTCCTTACCTATAAAATGGGTACAATAATTGAAATATTGATATGAGATTGACAGACAATATATGCCTGGAAAAAGCGCTTGAAAGTAGTATCTATTAAACATAATTTAAAATAAACCAAAATCTTCTTAGCAGAACTGTGGGAATATAATAGACAGATGGAGCAATAAAATAGCCCAGATGCTTCAGGGACAAATACTAGTGTGTATATATATATATATAAATAAACAAACAAATAAATAAATAGTTTGTTAAAGCACACAATACAAACCAAAGAGGACTGAAGAAAAAATTCGATAAATGGTTCTGGACTATGGGTAAACTCTTTGGGAAAAGATAGCTAGATGTGTACTTTTCATATAAACACACAGATCATTCCATGTAAGAGCAATAAATAAACAAACGAAACTAAACCAATTACAATAAAATCAAAGTGCACATGGAACATTTTCCAGAACAGACCACATACTAGGCCACAAAAAGAACCTCAGTAAATTCAAAAATATTAAAATTCTACCAACCAGCTTCTCAGATCACAAAGGTATAAAACTAGAAATAAGTTGTACAAAGAAAACAAAAAGGCTCACAAATACATGGAGGCTTAATAACATGCTCCTAAATAATCAATGGGTCAATGACCAAATTAAAACAGAGCTCAAACAATATATGGAGACAAATGACAACAACAACACAAAGCCGCAACTTCTGTGGGATGCAGCAAAGGCAGTTCTAAGAGGAAAGTATATTGCAATACAGGCCTACCTGAGGAAAGAACAATCCCATATGAGCGGTCTGAACTCACAATTAACAAAACTAGAAAAACAAGAAGAAATGAAGCCATTAGAAGGAGGGACATAATACAGATTAGAGCAGAAACAAATAAAAGTGAGAAGAATAAAACAATACAAAGAATCAGTAAAAGCGGGAGCTGGTTCTTCGAGAAAATAAACAAAATAGATAAACCCCTAGCAAGACTTATCAAGAAAAAAAGAGAGTACACACATAAACAGAATCAGAAATGAGAAAGGTAAAAATCACTATGGACACCACAGAAATACAAAGAATTATGAGAGAATACTATGAAAAATTATATGCTAACAAACTGGTTAACCTAGAAGAAATGGACAACTTTCTAGAAAAATACAACCTTCCAAGGCTGACCCAGGAAGAAACAGAAAATCTGAAGAGATCAATTACCAGCAAAGAAATTGAACTGGTAATCAAAAAACTACCTAAGAATAAAACTTGTGGTCCAGATGGTTTCACTGCTGAATTTCATCAAACATTTAGTGAAGACCTAATACCCATCCTCCTTAAAGTTTTCCAAAGAAGGGAAGAAGAGGGAATACTTCTAAACTCATTCTATGAGGCCAGCATCACTATAATACCAAAACAGGGCAAAGACATCTCAAAAAAAGAAAATTACAGACCAATATTCCTCATGAACATAGATGCAAAAATACTCAAAATATTAGCAAACCAAATTAAAAAATACATCAACAAGATCATCCATCATGATCAAGTAGGATTTATTCCAGGGATGCAAGGATGGTACAAAATTCAAAAACCCATCAACATCATCTACCACATCATCAAAAAAGAAGGACAAAAACCACATGATCATCTCCATAGATGCTGAAAAAGCATTTGACAAAATTCAACATCCATTCATGATAAAAACTCTCAACAAAATGGGTATAGAGGGCAAGTACCTCAACATAATAAAGGCCATATATGACAAACCCACAGCCAACATTTTACTTAACAGCGAGAAGCTGAAAGCTTTTCCTTTAAGATCGGGAACAAGACAAGGATGTCCACTCTTCTCACTTCTATTCAACATAGTACTGGAGGTCCTAGCCACGGCAATCAGACAACACAAAGAAATAAAAGGCATCCAGATTGGAAAGGAAGAAGTTAAACTGTCCCTGTTTGCAGATGACATGATATTGTACATAAAAAAAAACCTAAAGAATCCACTCCAAAACTACTAGATCTAATATCTGAATTCAGCAAAGTTGCAGGATACAAAATTAATACATAGAAATCAGTGGCATTCCTATACACTAACAATGAACAAGCAGAGAGAGAAATCAGGAAAACCATTCCATTCACAGTTGCATCAAAAAGAGTAAAATACCTAGGAATAAACCTAACCAAGGAAGTGAAGACCTAAACTCTGAAAACTACAAGACACTCATGAGAGAAATTAAAGAAGATACCAATAAATGGAAACATAGCATGCTCACAGATAGGAAGAATTAATATTGTCAAAATGGCCATCCTGCCTAAAGCATTCTACAGATTCAATGCAGTTCCTATCAAAATACCAACAGCATTCTTCAATGAACTAGAGAAAATAGTTCTAAAATACATACGGAACCAAAAAAGACCCCGCATAGCCAAAGCAATCCTGAGACGGAAGAATAAAGCTGGGGGAATTATGCTCCCCAACTTCAAGCTCTACTACAAAGCCACAGTAATCAAGACAATTTGGTACTGGCACAAGAGCAGACCCATAGACCAATGGAACAGACTGGACAGCCCAGATGTAAGCCCAAGCATATATGGTCAATTAATATAAGATAAAGGAGCCATGAACATACAAGGGGAAATGACAGCCTCTTCAACAGCTGGTCTTGGCAAAAGTGGACAGCTACATGCAAGAGAATGAAACTGGATTATTGTCTAACCCCATACACAAAAGTGAACTCGAAATGGATCAAGGACCTGAATGTAAGTCATGAAACCATAAAACTCTTAGAAGACAACATAGGCAAAATTCTCCTGAATATAAGCATGAATAACTTCTTCCTGAATGCATCTCCTTGAGCAAGGGAAACAAAAGCAAAAATGAACTCATGGGACTACATCAAACTAAAAAGTTTCTGTACAGCAAAGGACACCATCAACAGAACAAAAATGCATCCTAACAGTATGGGAGAATATGTTTGTAAATGACATATGTGACAAGGGGTTAACATCCAAAATATATAAACAACTTACAGGCCTCAACACCCTAAAAGCAAATAACCTGATTAAAAAAATGTGCAGAGGATATGAATAAACACTTCTCCAAAGGAGAAATTCAGATGGCCAACAGACACATGAAAAGATGCTCCACATCACTGATCATAATGGAAATGCAAATTAACACCGCACTGAGATATCACCTCACACCAGTAAGGATGGCCAGCATCCAAAAGTCTAAGAACAACAAATGCTGGTGAAGATGCAGAGAAAGGGGAACCCTCCTACACTGCTGGTGGGAATGTAAGCTAGTTCAACCACTGTGGAAAGCAATATGGAGGTTCCTCAAAAATTAAAAATAGAAATACCATTTGACCTGGGAATCCCACTCCTTGGAATTTACCCAAAGAATACAACTTCTCAGATTCAAAAAGACATATGCACCCCTATATTTATCACAGCACTTTTTACAATAGCCAAGATATGGAAGCAACCTAAGTGTCCATCAGTAGATGACTGGATAAAGAAGAGGTGGTACATATACACAATGGAATACTATTCAGCCATAAGAAGGAAACAAATCCTACCATTTACAACAACATGGATGGAGCTGGGGGATATTATGCTCAGCGAAATAAGCCAGGTGGAGAAAGACAAGTGCCAAATGATTTCCCTCATTTGTGGAGTATAACAATGAAGCAAAACTGAAGGAACAAAGTAGCAGCAGACTCAGAGACTCCAAGAAGGAACTAGTGGTTACCAAAGGGGAGGGGTGTGGGAGGGCGGGAGAAGGGGATTGAGGAGTATTTTGTTTAGCACACATAGTGTGGGGGATCATGGGGAAAACAGTGTAGCACAGAGAAGGCATATAGTGAATCTGTGGCATGTTA
>JAVSCE010014731.1:0-168774 GCA_032199065.1 Smutsia gigantea
ATTCCGATGCAAACACACAAGGGCCATTTATTTCAAGCTCGAGCTCGGGCTCACGCTTGTCACTGATGCAGCAGTTCCAAAGTGAGAGCCCCGAGCCCTGGGTAGGCAAGGTTTTTATGCATTACAAGGTTCAGGAAGAGGGGAACTCTAACTTGGCATATGCTGGTTGGATGATTTAAAGTAAGTGTGTCTTGTACATTCTTTATTGATTGAGTCCGGCTGGCACCAAGCTGCCGGCTGATGTAATATGTAAGGTATGTTATCTTTAAGGAGCAGGAGCGTTGCTAGGGGAACTATGGGGTGAGGGTTACTGGAACAATGGGTGGTTATTCCAGTAACTGGAACAAAGTTTTCTTAGAACTAGGTCGGGGTTGAGGCCTCCTTCTTAAGATGGCCTTTTTAAAAATGGAGTCTCTCTTGCTCTCACATTCCCCCCTTTTCTTGTACATTGGGTCCAACCATAGGCCCAAAGGTTCAGGGTTCAGTTGTTGGTGCTGTGTACGTAACACCATAAGCTGTACCATGTTTACTCGCTCCTTGATGAAGGTAACCAACTTATTAAGAATGCAGGGTCCAAATGTGAGCAAGAGTAATAAAATTATTAGGGGACCAAGCAAGGTAGAAATTAGGGTAGATAGCCAGGGGGAGCTATTGAACTGGGATTTGAACCATCCTTGAGATTGCTCTCTCTCTCGGCTTCTTTTGGCTAGCCCTTCTCTAACTTTAGCCATGGATTCTTTGATTATTCCAGAGTGATCTATATAAAAACAACATTCTTCACCTAAAGCTGCACATAGTCCTTGTTGTAGGAAGATTAAGTCTAAGCCCCGCTTATTCTGCATCACCAGCTCAGCTAATGAGGTGAGAGATTCTTGCAAATGGGAGATGGATTTTTCCATGTTTTCTATGTCTCGGTCTATGACTGTTCTCAAATATGTATAATATTTATTCTGGAGCTTTAAAGAAGATATACCTGTTCCTGCCCCCGTTAGTCCTAGTCCCAGTAGAACAGTTAGGGTGAAAGCTGTGAGTGGCTCCCTTTTGGATCGTATGGGAGAGTTTCCTAACCTCTGATATAATTCTTCTTCCTGGTGATAGATTAGCTTTGGTATCAGTTGAACTAATACACAGAAGCCTTGAGTCTGATTTAGGACTCGTCCGTGTGCGCAGGGAGTTAACCCTGTGGAACACGCCCACCAGCCATTCTCAGAAGGTAGGTAATACCCGCAGTGGCTGGCCTGCATAGTCAAGTTACATTAATGCTGATAGCTACCCGGCACATGGCCTAGGCATAAGCCCTGTCCAACAACCGTCTGCAGAGTTAATTTAGCAGTTCCTTTCTGCTGCCAACGGCATTGTTCTAGTTGGTTAGCGGTGCTGATATTTCCCAGCATAGCAACACCCTCATAATAAGGAGGCTTTATATCATAGCATAGCCAGCAAGACTCAGTAAGATCTGGTCGGGAGGAATTTAGTACCTGGAAAGTGTGGGTCATCAGCTTCCATAAGGGGTCTCCAGTGGGAGATATTTTTGGTACTCTGGGAGTTGTTACTAGGGGCAGCACGGCGGCTGTAGTCAAATTGGGGCTCTTGGTGGGAGCAGTTTCCTTACTGACTTTGGGGGCCAGTACTGGATTGGGCCCAACTGGGATAGCCAGGCCAAGAGTTCTCACTAAGTTTGAGGGTCATAAGCAAGCCCTGATCATAACCTGTTTGATATAGCCACAACCTCCAGTTTCGTCCCATTGCCCACTGCTTGTAGTTCTTTCCCAGATCTGTAAAGGTAACTTTTACAGGATTGCAAAGGAAGCTAGAACACCGACCATACATTGGGTTACTGGCTACTTTGGACTGCAGGACTCATGATATCTGAATCAGGTCCTCTCGAACTGGCGGCATCCACCAGATGGAGCCTGTGGATTCACACCCCCAACTTTGGCAATAGAAATGCTCTCCTCCCCCACACTTGGTTACTTGGGCTCAGGAGCGATTTCCACCTGGGCACACATAAAACGAGGTCTCTCGCAGGGCGGCTCTCTTAATCAGATGTCTGCATCCGGGCCCGTTGGAATTCGGTGGGGGAAGGGTGCACCCCCCCCTCTGTCCCCACATTCAGGCCTCCCCTTCATTTCTAGGTCCCAGTCTCCTATGTCCCAACTCCCAGCAGCTAATCGACAGAGGTCAAACTGAAGCTCAGGCCACCAAGTATTAGGGCATGCCACTTTGGAGGTGGCATTGACTATGCCCCCCGTGCTGGTGCTATCACAACCCAGGTTAAGTTCATAGGGGCATGCGGGTTTTTATTGGCTCAGGCATGATGGTGTCCGCATAGGGCTACCAGTAGGAACGGGATAGTCATTAGCCAGTACATTTGAGTCTCATCTTGAGTGGGCTTTTTGGATCTCTGGACACTCTCCATTCTGGTCGAAGGTCCTCTCGAAGGGCGAATGGGTCCACCAGTCTGATGTGGGAGTGGTGTACCCAGGAGGCGATTCTGTCAACTTTGAGTGCAGTGGGTGTAGTCAGGACCACAGTGTAGGGACCCTTCCAGCGAGGTTGAAGGTTTTCTTGCCAGTGTCTCTTTACACAGACACAATCTCCTGGCCGGTAATGGTGGGGACAGGTGGAATTCCGGACTCGTAGAGGGTTTTCAGCTTAGGCCAGATGTTCTGCTGAGCCACTTGTAATGCCTTCAAGGAATCTAGTAAATTATGATCCTCAAATTCAGTTAGCAGTTCGGACTGAAGGTTAGGTATGATAGGAAGGGGGATTCCAAACATGATTTCAAAGGGAGTAATACACAATTTATAGGGTGAGTTGCGTACTCTAAGGAGGGCAAAGGGAAGGAGAACCACCCAGTCCCTGCCAGTCTCTCAGGTTAATTTGGTCAAGGTCTCTTTTAGAGTTCTATTCATCCTTTCTACCTGACCTGAGCTTTGGGGTCTATAGGCACAGTGTAACTTCCAATCAGCCCCCAAAATGGTAGCTAAACCCTGGCTTACCTTGGAGATGAAGGCTGGTCCATTATTAGACCCCAATAAAACTGGGAAGCGGCAAGATGTCTTCAAGTATTTTCTTTGCTACCACCTGTGCAGTTTCATGTTTGGTGGGGAAGGCTTCTGTCCATCCTGAAAAGGTATCTACAAACACTAGCAAGTATTTGTATCCATATTTACCAGGTTTTACCTCAGTGACATTGACTTCCCAGTAGGCTCCAGGTCGATCTCCTCTCAGTCAGTTTCCAGGGTTTTTGTCAGTCTTAGTTGCATTAGTTAACTGACAAGCCTTGCAGTTAGCTACTATTTGTTCAATTCTGATATGGGCATTTTTGAACATAATTCTTGAATGTCTTAGCAAGTCCTGCATCTTTCTGGTTCCCATATGAGTAGCCCAGTGTATCTTGAAAATAACCTGATCTCCCAGTTTTTCCAGGAGTATAACTTTACCGTCAACTGTCAGCCACCATCCCTTGGGGCAATGAGACATTGGTATCTGGTTGTCCCATCTGACATCTTCCTCGGTATATTCTGGTGATTCTGGTAGGCCAGGATCCCCAGGGTCAGGCAGGTGTGCTAACAGAGTAATTGCTGCTTCCATTGCCACTTTTCGGGCAGTGGCGTTGGCCAGGTTATTGCCCCTTGCTACTGGGGTATTGGCTTTCTGATGCCCTGGGCAGTGTACAATGGCCAGCTTTTTAGGTAGCCACAGGGCTTGTAGAAGGGCCAATATCTCTTCTTTGTTTTTGATTGTTTTTCCTTCAGCTGTCAGTAGACCTCTTTCCCGATATATGGCCCCATGAATATGGGCAGTGGCAAAGCATTTCGGCTGTCCGTGTACAAGCTTAATTTGAGGTCCTTTCCCAGAATCAGGGCTTTAGCCAGGGCTATTAGTTCTGCCTTCTGGGCTGAAGTTCCAGCTGGCAATGGCTCTGCCCAGATTACCTCAGTTTCTGATACTACTGCGGCCCCTGCATACCTCTGTCCATTCTGGATGAAACTGCTTCCGTCGTTGAACCAAACGACTTCCGCGTCTGGGAGGGGCTGGTCTGTCAAGTCCTCTCGCACCCCATGCACATGTGCTAATATTCCTGCACAATCATGCAGAGGTACTTCCAGGGTCAGGTCAGGCAGCAGTGTAGCTGGGTTGAGGGCCACAGGAGCCTGGAAGATAATTCTATCAGGGTTAAGTAAAAGACTCTGATAGTGTGTCATGCGGGCGTTACTGAGGCATCGTTCAGGAGCTTGTTTCAGGGCCCCTTCAATAGCATGAGGGGTGGTTACATACAGTTCTTGTCCCAGAGTTAATTTGTCTCATCTTTAACCATCAGGGCAACAGCGGCAATCATACGAAGCCATGGAGGCCATCCCGAGGCCACAGGGTCCAATCGTTTGGACAGATACACCACTGGGCAGTGCCAGGGTCCCAGATATTGGGTTAGGACTCCTTTGGCAATGCCTTTGTTTTCATCGACGTAAAGGTAAAAAGACTTGGTCACATCTGTCAATCCCAGGGCTGGGGCAGACAGGAGGGCCTTTTTTAGGTTCTCAAAGGCCAGCTGTCTTTCCTCAGTCCAATCAAAGGGGAATTGTTCTTTTGTGGCCTCATAGAGGGGCTTGGCCATTTCTGCAAACCCAGGAATCTATAGGTGACAAAACACAGCTGTTCCCAGGAATTCTCTTACCTTTCGTGGTGTGTCAGAGGGGGAGATCTTCAACACAGTCTCTTTGTGGCCTTCTGAAAGCCAGTGCTTACCATATTTAAGAATGTATCCCAAGTAAGTGACTTGAGGTTTATAAATCTGTGCTTTCTTTGCAGAGGCCCGGTATCCTAGGTCTCCTGGTGTTTGTAACAATGCTTGGGTTCCCTGTAAGCAGGTCTGATAGTCTTCTGCTGCTATAAGCAGGTCATCTACATATTGTAAGAGAGTTATCTGGGGGTGGTTAGTCCTGAACTCACCCAAGTCCTCATGTAGGGCTTCATCAAAGATAGTTGGGGAATTCTTGAATCCCTGTGGAAGACGGGTCCAAGTCAGTTGGCCGTGGATACCTCTCTCAGGATCAGACCATTTGAAGGCAAAGATCTCCTGGCTCTTGAGGGCTAGAGGTAAACTGAAGAATGCATCTTTTAAGTCCAGTACTGAGTACCAAACATGGTGAGGGGGCAGACAGCTCAATAGGGTTTAAGGGTTGGGCATGGTTGGGTGGATATCCGTGACCCTTTTGTTAACCTCCCAGAGGTCCTGTACCAGGCAGTAGTCCTCAGATCCTGGCTTCTTAACGGGCAGGAGCGGGGTGTTCCAGGCCGACTGATACGGCCTTAGGATCCCCAGCTTCAGCAGCCAATGGATATGGGGAGTAATTCCCCTTCTTGCAGCTAAAGACATAGGGTATTGTCATACCTTGACAGGCTCTGCTCCTGCCTTGAGCTCAATGAAGGCTGGGGGGCCGGTGCTTGGCTAGCCCTACCCCCCCCAGTTTCTGGCCATGCTCTCGGGAGCCGTTTGAGCCATGGATCTATGTCCTCCGGGGCCTTCAGGGGCTTCTGATGGAGGCGGTATTCATCTCCCAAGCTAATGATCAGCACTTGGATTGGGTGCCTTCTAGGGTCTAAGACTCTGGTGCCTCCTTGTTGGAAATGAATGTGAGCTCCCATTTTGGTCAGTAAATCACGCCCCAGGAGGGGAAAGGGACAATCTGGAATAACCATGAAAGAGTGGGATACCCGGCCCATGCCAAGGTCTATGGCTCTTCGGGAAGTCCCTGAATATTTTTTCATACCAGTGGCCCCTTGGACCCAGGATGATTTGGCCGAAAGTGGCCCTTGAGGGGTAAGGAGTACTGAGTGTTGGGCACCAGTATCCACCAGGAAGTTTATAGGGCTGCCAGGCTGCCAATAACAAAGTTCCCTCCACTTTTAAGGTTACCCTGGATTCGGGGAGGGGATCCAAACCCCGTCCTCCCTAGTCACTGAGTTCATCAATGGTCAGGACGGGGGTCCTGGATTGTTTTTTCTTCTAGGGCATTCTCTAGCCCAATGTCCTTCCTCTTTACAGTATGCGCACTGGTTCTTGCCCCATCGGTATTTGGGGCGGGTCTCCTTACCTTTGGTGTCCTCTTCGGCTATTTTTCGGAGTCATCTTTCTCTTTCTTTTGGTTCAGCTACAGTGGCCGCCAGGAGGATGCGAGCCATATTTTTGGTTTGGTGGTCCGTGGCCTTGGTTTGTTTGTCCTCAGGGCTTTCTCTGGTGTTATATACTCTTTCTGCCACTGCCACTAAGTCCTGAATGGTTTTCTCTCCTAATCTGTTTATTTTCTGTAACCTTCTTCTAATATCTGGGGCGGCTTGGTTAACGAAAGCCATTATGATGGCCGCTTTTGTTTCTGTCGCTTCAGGATCCATAGGAGTGAATCAGCGGAAGGCCTCTACGATCTGCTCTAAAAAGGCAGCCTGACTCTCATCTTTGCCCTGTTGTACATCTCCTACTTTGGCCAAATTAGTGGGCTTTCTGGCAGCCGCTTTGAGACCCCCCAACAGAGTCTGGCGGTAGACCCGGAGTCTCTCCTTACCTGCAGCCATGTTAAAATCCCAGTCAGGGCGTGACAAGGGAAAGGAGGCATTAATAGTGTCCAAATTGGTGGTTGGTTCCCCAGTATCTCCAGGAACCAACTTCCTGGCCTCCGTCTGAATCCTCTCTCTCTCCTCTGTCGTGAAGAGGATCTGGAGGACCTGTTGGCAATCATCCCATGTGGGCTGATGGGTAAACAGAATTTTTTCTAACAGATTAGTCAATTCCCTAGGATTCTCAGAAAAGTTACCATGTTGAGTTCTCCAATTATATAGATCACTAGTGGCGAAAAGCCAGTAGTGATGGAGTTGATACCCAGCCTCATCAGGAGGTCCCATTGCCCGCAACAGGAGGATAGTGGAATCAGCTGGGCTGGCCGGGGAGGCGGCCCTTTGACTCCTTGTACTCTGAGCTGGCGCGCCTTCCACAGCGGCAGCAGCCTGTGCCAGCAGCAGCAGCAGCAGCGGGGCGGCCTGTGCCGGTGGGGCAGGATAGAGTGATGGGGGGAGGGAAGATGAGTTCCTCATCAGTCCCTCCCTGTAAAACAGGATAAAGAGGTGCCTTTGGTCTGGTTTCAGGTCTGGCCTTAGTCTGGATAGCCAACACTGGTTCAGGTTTCTGTGGGGGCAAAGTTCTCTTAGAACTAGGTCGGGGTTGAGGCCTCCTTCTTAAGATGGCCTTTTTAAAAATGGAGTCTCTCTTGCTCTCACAATAAGGCCTAGTCCCCAGTACCTGTTAATGGGGCCTTATTTGGAAATACTGTCTTTGTAGATGTAATTAGTTAAGATGAGATCATATTGGCTTAGGGTGGGCCCTCAATCCAATATGACTGGTATCCTCATAAGAAGAGAGGGCACCAGAGACACACAGGGGAAAAGGCCATGTGACAACTGAGGAATAGATCAGATAAATGCAGCCACAAGCTAAGAACTCCAAGGATTGCTGGCAACCACCAGAAACTAAGAGAGAGGCAGATCCCAGTCTCTCCAGAAGAAATCAAACCTACTGTAACTGCACTTAAAAGGGTTAAAGTCTGGTCTCTAGCTGCCTGCAGGCTGCCAATAACAAGATAAGGTTGACTGAGTAGATGTGGCAACATTCCTTATGGGTGTTTTGTTTCTGGAATTTAGAGAGAGAAATAGTTCAAAGACAAATGAAGGAGGGGAACTGAAAATGCCACAAGACCCTTAATCAACACTCCCTTTTAGATTTACAGGAATAATTACATCTGGTGACCATGAATTAAGCCAGAAGTATGTGTCAGACACTGTATTGCAAAAATTAATGACTGGACAGGCACCATCAAGTCTGCAAACTACATGACAGATGACAAATATCCCTTCCCACGCACTGATCCTATAAAAACTGTCCACTATAGCAGGCTAACAAGATGCATCCTTAGGACAATGGTCCTCCCATCCTCTAACCTGCCAGCTTATTGAATAAAGCTCTGCTCTAGCTGACACTGTGTCTCTTGATGTATTGGCTGAATCAGGCATCAGCAGCACTGAACATTCGTGGTTACACTGCCAACACCTTGGTTTTGGACTTCTGGCCTCTAGAACTGTGAATGAACTTGTTGTTTAGCCACCTGGTTTGTGGTACTTCGTTACAGTAGCTCTAGAAAACTAATGTAACAGCCAACGCAAACAGGAGGAGCAAGTGAGTAATTAACCTTTCTTGAGGGTCTCACTGACATGTTGGTGTCATTTTGTAAACTGTTCAAAGTTAGTATGTGCATTATAGAAACCTGAAAAACACAGGAAGCAAAGTACACAAATATCATCCAGAATCATTAGCACCTTTTAGTTTGATGTGTCCTTCCAGCTCCTATATGTATATACACAAAACTAAGCAAATATTTTTACGTGGTTGAGATTGTGCAGTATGCATTATACACATTCACACATCATGATCATAAATATTTAACAATTCAAAGTCCAAAAGCCATGTATATTTCAATAACCAAGCAAACACTACACTAACTCTATCCAAAACAAACAAACAAAAGAAATCCTGATTTTCTTGGTGTGATGGTTAATTTTATGTCTTAACTTGATTGGTCATGGAGTGCCCAGACTTAACATTATTTCTGGGTGTTTCCAAAGACAATTCCAATCAATCAATCAATGCTACTGGTTCTATCCCTCTGGAGAATCCTAATACACTTGGGGACAAAAAGTCATAAAAAATTAAAATGGCAATGGGTCTCTAGATAAAGGTACTGACAGAATTACAGCGAAAATACTGCATTCCCTTATGATCAGTATTAAACAAGACATAAAATAATAGATAACAATGACTTTAAGAAAATTCAATATCAGATATATTCACTAAAATATTATCAAGAAAGTATGTTTTCATTGAATTATTAAGAGTATATTCCTACAGTACAGCCAAAAGAGTGACACATATATCAATGGTTATATCAAAATGTGAACATGAACACAACTGCCTACATCCCCTCCCACTGACCACAAACCTAACCTACAAAGCGTGACTTTCACTGCTCAGGGGTGGTTTAATAATTCCATGTCTAAGATGCTTCTTTTCTATTAATTACTTTCTAAAGGATATTTACAAACTGGGTAATTCACTACCTCTACTTTTTATCATACTTCATTACCTCAAGATATCCAAAAACCTTAGATGTTGCAAAACAATGAGCTTTGTCTATAATAAACAAAGGCAACTTCATAAAAAATACACAAAGGAATGATTGATTGGAGTTGGCTCTGGAAACACCCAGAAATAATGTCTATTGTGGACTTGTAACTATTTTTAACATACTTTAAGTGCTTTGGATATAATCCAAAACTATCTTCCAGGTATGAAACTATTAGCAAAGAGCCCCTCCCTGAACTCCTTTTTCTCCCTCTTCCACCATTTCAGTGACCAAGTACAAAAAGTCATCTAGCACTAAGGGGTGGGTTAACAAAATTCTACATTCATCTTACACTAGTGATGTAGGACAGGGGACGAGCATCATGATTAATTTTCCAAAAAAGCTGAGATATAAATGGCATGTAAGAACAGGAAGGACTCCATCTTAAGGCAAGTTTCCATTTTAAAAACCAGGGAGTTAGGAGTTAAGATTCCTAACATATTCTTTGGTAATAAGACAATAGCCCACCATATCTGAGGGCAGGGCAAGCAGTCTTAACTGATATGTTCCCAATGGTTGAGGGTAATCACTGTCTTAGAGATGAACAGTATCAATAAATTCTTTGGCCTAAGTTTATCTTACAGAATTACCTAGAGGACTGACTGTAGATGGAGGACATAGTGTCCACTGCAGAGAGACATCATGACACCACAAGTCAAGCCTAGGCCCAACAGCCCCGACCCCACCCTTTACCCCATTCTTGAAAGCCTTAAAGGCAGAATCCTAAGCCCTAAGTGTGCCTCCTCTCTGAGGCCGCCCGCACTCCTTTCTTTGAATGTGTACTTTTTGCCTTAAAAAAAAATTCTCACTGCTCAACTTACTGCATTTTGTCTCCGAGCTCCTCCAGTGCTAAGCATTTTTGTTACTTCATTATTTCATTCTATTTTCTAGACTTTAACACAGGTCTTCACCCTTCCTGTCCTACTTCAGCTTCCTTGTTCTCTGCTGCCTGCAAGCAGCTGCCATTCCCTGCTGTTCTCAGTCTAATGAATTCTTTCCTTACCTATATTTATCTGACGTGCTTGGGAATTCTTTCTCTTTCAGAGTCAAGAACCTTCCCCATCCAGGTTGAGGTTTTATGGGAGCCAAGCAGAAAAAGATTTTTTTTTTTGCATACGTTTTTTTGGTATCATTAATCTACAATTACATGTGCAATATTATGGTTATTAAACTACCCCCTTCATCAGGTCCCCCCCACCAACCCCATTAACAGTCACTGTCCATCAACGAAGTGAGATGCTATAGAATCACTACTTGTCTTCTCTGAGTTGTACAGCCCTCCCCGTGCCCCCCTAACATTACATCTGCTAATCGTAATGCCCCTTTTTCCCTCTTATCCCTCCCTTCCCACCCATTTTCCCCAGTCCCTTTCCCTTTGGTAACTATTAGTCCGTTCTTGGGTTCTGTGAGTCTGCTGCTGTTTTGTTCCTTCAGTTTTTTTCTTTGTTCTTATACTCCACATATGAGTGAAATCATTTGATACTTGTCTTTTTCGGCTTGGCTTATTTCACTGAGCATAATACCCTCTAGCTCCATCCATGTTGTTGCAAATGGTAGGATTTGTTTTCTTCTTATGGCTGAATAATATTCCATTGTGTATATGTACCACCTCTTCTTTATCCATTCATCTACTGATGGACACTTAGGTTGCTTCCATTTCTTGGCTATTGTAAATAGTGCTGCAATAAACATAGGGGTGCATCTGTCTTTTTCAAATTGGGCTGCTGCATTCTTAGGGTAAATTCCTAGGAGTGGAATTCCTGGGTCAAATGGTATTTCTATTTTGAGTTTTTTGAGGAACCTCCATACTGCTTTCCACAATGGTTGAACTAATTTGCAGTCCCACCAGCAGTGTAGGAGGGTTCCCTTTTCTCCACATCCTCGCCAACATTTGTTGTTGTTTGTGTTTTGGATGTTGGCCATCCTCGCTGGTGTGAGGTGATATCTCATTGTGGTTTTAATCTGCATTTCTCTGATGATTAGCAATGTGGAGCATCTTTTCATGTGCCTGTTGGCCATCTGAATTTCTTCTTTGGAGAAGTGTCTATTCATGTCCTCTGTCCATTTCTTAATTGGATTATTTGCTTTTTGTTTGTTGAGTTCTTTATATATTTTGGATATCAACCCCTTATCGGATACATCATTTATGAATATATTCTCCCATATTGTAGGATGTCTTTTTGTTCTACTGATGGTGTCCTTTGCTGTACAGAAGCTTTTCAGCTTGATATAGTCCCACTTGTTCATTTTTGCTTTTGTTTCCCTACCCGGGGAGATATGTTCATGAAGAAATCACTCATGTTTATGTCCAAGAGATTTTTGCCTATGTTTTTTTCTAAGAGTTTTATGGTTTCATGACTTACATTCAGGTCTTTGATCTATTTTGAGTTTACCTTTGTGTATGGGGTTGCAGACAAAGTTTTTGTTGAGACTTCAAGAACGTAGAGGAATCACAGGGTGCTTGAGTTTGAAACAATGTAACAATCCACCCCTTGGATCCTGGCCCTCACCAGAGTAAGGTCTTTCCTCCTGGACTCTGGACTCTCTGCTACTGCCCCCTCTGACTGGACTTTTCCTCAAAAAGTTGCCCTTTCTATTGTCTTTTGGGTAATCATAGGTTGTTTTGCTGTGCTTACCTGTCTCTCCTAACTAATCTCAAGCCTCAGCCTGCATCTCCCCAGTACCTCTCTATAATGTTACCTTTATACCTATTTGGACTATGCTTAACTACCAAAACCAAATCAGAATGGAGAAACCCTAAGCTATACAACTTTACACTGTCCTCAGGGGAGAAAATCCTAGCTCAAAGCGGTTGAAAGTATAAAGACAAGCCATTATGACCCTATGATAAGCCAAGATGATAATGCCCCCTAAAACGAACTGTTTAAAGGGGCATCAGAGGGGGGAGTGATAAGGAAAACATTCAACACAGCCCTCAAGGTCAGCAGAAAACCCTTGGCCCCCTCTGCTTTTCTCTCCCTCCTCCGGGTACTTCATTGGTAACATTAGCAGCACGCTCCCAGCCCCCCTCCCCTCACTCCTCCAGGCTCCTCTTTCGCCCTGCTCACTGTGCACACCAAAATGCCACATATCAAAGTATAAATTGCTCCCCTTGCTTGTGCTTGGGCCTCAGACCTTTGGAGATTACTCTCCTCTGAGCCTGCCAGTGTAAAATAAACTTCCACCCTCCAAGAACTCCAAGTGCTGCTTGGTTCTTCCGTCAGCAATCTAGTCCAGGTTGTCCAGTTTTCCATAGCAAAACCAGTGGGTCAGGGAAAGGTTGCCAGTTAGCCTCACTAAAGAGGTTCATCCCTTTAAGCCAAGGAATTCAGTATGGGTTAAAGAATGGAATTTACAACCCTTAAAGCCCCTCTGGAGGGGACCTTTTACTGTTGATTTGTCCACACCTACTGCAGTCAAGGTGGCAGAAGTCACTCCCTGGATATATCACAGCTGACTGAAGCCTGCCACCAGCCAGTGGGGGTGCGTTCCTGATGCAGTATCCCCCTACAAGCTAATTGTCTAGAGACAGGCCCCCACCAATCCAAAGGAACCAGATGACTACAGCCCTGCTTTGATCACTCCAGAAGCTGACCAATCTACACACAGCACAAGCTTGAGGGATCTGCAGCTTGAAGATGCATAACCTGTTACTGTTAATAATAACTGTGGGTACTCTTAAAATTCAGAGGTGTCCCAGCAGAAAACTCTCGTGACAGATATATATGGGCTACTAAGTCAGGTAAGGGCATTACAAACGCCTTGCTGTATCACACTTATTTCTCCTGCTCTCCAGGAACTATTATAGGACGGTGAGTCACAATAAGATCACTTACTCTATTTGTCAACAGGATAATCAGTACACTTGTTTCTACCCCCAGGACTCCCCAACTGAAGAGTGGCTAGAGGTCTGGAGACATCCTGGTGGGACCTTGACTAACCACACCCAAATTCTTAACCCAAACAGCTAGTATCTTTATTCTTATTCTTTGATGTGTGCCAGGCCATAGGTTATACTGAAAGGACCAAACTAACGCCATGGCAGGCTTCAGGAAGCCTCAGAAACTAGAAGGTCTAAGTTTCAGTCTCCCGGAAACCATCAGGTAGTTACATATTGCCCAAAGCATGTAACCACCCTACTGCCATCCAATCAGGAGAGGCCGAAAGCCTCTCCCTACATTCCTGAGGATGGGGTCTGCAGGTAAGAGATATAGATAAGACCCTGTTGCAAAAAGCAAAAGTTAACCTGTTAGTCGCCAAACAAGACCCTAGGCTGGCTCTGTAATTGGTTAATTTCAAAGATACCTTAAATATTGTGATTGGATCCCCCCAAAAGTAACGAATGCTCTAAATGGCATGTATGGCTAGAACTGTTGTCAATAATGTTGTGTAATTATGATTGGATTGCTGTGTCTATGTCCCAGTTTCCTGTAACTCCCCCTTCCCAAAGCCCATAAAAATCCTGCCCGCCTTTGTCCGGGGCTCTCAGCTCACCTCCACTACCTAGGTGAAAATGCTGAGAGTCCGAGCTTAAGCCCGTAATAAACGCCCTTTGCTCTTGCATGCGGGACTCTGCCTCCCTGGTGGTCTCTGGTCTCTGAGGATACTGCAATCCGGACATAACAATACCTGGTCAATCTATAGTATGCCATGTGGGGGATTACAAGGGGAACTAGAATACCAATTTAATGATAAGTATATGTGTGAAGAGTCCTAGGTTTGGTCTGGATGTGTTAATGAAAATGAGCTTTACTGTCCCTATTGGAGTTGTGTATCATGGGCCACATGTCAAAATAAGGGTAAAACTGCATTCCTCCAAATGAGTGCTGCCACGCCAACTGCCAAACAGGAACCTGTAATCCTGTTAATTTCACCATCTTGGATCCAGAGGAACCTAAATGGAGGGCAGGATGCCAGACTTGTATACTTATCCATGGATGAGGCACAGAACCCCGGAACCTTGTTGCTACTCAAGAGGGTCACAGTCTGACTCCAAGCCTCATCTCATGAGATCTTTCACTCCTTTTATGAATAAATAAGTAGTAGTTTTCCTCCCCTTTCCACACAGCAAGAAACCTGTTTCTGGCCCTGGCAGGGTCTATAGCCCAGTCTTTACATCTCTTCTTGCTATGTATGTAGAGGAACTAATATGGAAGATAAGGGGCCTTGGGAAGCTATAGTACTAGATCCTGGGAGCCCTATAATGAGACCCAATACCCCAGTCCTACTACTGGGGTTTAGCTGCTAAAAACCTCAATTGTGGGGAAAAACTGTCTTGCCAGGTGGGGAGGATGATTTAACACCTCTGTTGGGAGCCTGACATGCCAGGGTCAAAAGTTGTACAATGCAACTGCCTAGGAAACCCAACGGTGGGGATCCCCAAATGACACTGAAACAAACCCCCACTCCTTGTCTAACTTCACTCACCTCAGACAAGCCTGGGACAATGTTGCCACAGAAATCAAGTGGCAGACCCCAGGAAGGCTATACTGGATAAATGGAAGAGCTGCCTATCCCAAATTACCTTGCTTTTGGTCTGGATCTTGTGTACTGGGGACTATACGCCCCTTCTTCCTTCTCCCACTAACAAGGGGAGAACATCCAGGAGTCCCTGTATATGAAAACCGAGGAGGCCAAAAGAGGAAGGTGCACCTTACAAATTGGTGACTGTGATGCTGGGGTTCTTGTTCACGAAGCCTAAGAATGAACTCCACAAACACTCAAGGTAAGAGAGCAAGGTACAGGCTCTTATTTAGACATAAAGTGAAAGGACAGAGCTCCTGGCTCACGCCAGTAGGGGACAAGAGAGTTCGGGGTGGTGTGTTGTCTAGGGGTTTTATAGGTAGATGAAGATTTTTCAAGAACATGAAAAAAGCTTAGGGGTGTGGACTTATTAAACGGTCCTAGGATGTTTACAAGTAACTTGATACAAGTAACTTTCTGCTCTGTTGATTTCTCCCTGAAATACCAGCATCTTAGTCTGGGGGCAGATGAAACAAGGCCACCTGCTCAGCCACCAAGGTGGGCTGAGGTATTGTTTGCTAAAGAGTAAGTTAAGTGCAGTCTTATCTTTAAGGTGGAATCCTTCTTGCCTTTTACTGTGTTATGGCTGGGCTTGCATGCCAAATTAGTTTGCCCAGTTTGCAAAATCACTTCATCAGATCTGAAGGAGGAAAGACAGCACATAAGCCTAGGCCTTTTAGCATGTTAAAGTGAATCTTACACATGATTATAAATTATTAGCATAAAATAAACATGTGCTAGTCTTCTTTATCTGGAGTATATTAACTGATCTCACTGAAGAATGACTCTAGAGCTGAATGTTTAACACAGAGTTTTAGTAGGGGGTTTCTTTGCATGCAGTTACATTGCTCTGACTGCAAATATCCTGCCTTGCTTTTTCCGGAGGCCGTCTCCCTACTCTGACTACACCCACTGCCCCTCTCTCAACTGGAAGGATTATTGACAGCCCCCTGATTGAATCATTCACTATTATGGCCCAGCTACATTGGCGGAGGATGGATCCTGTGCATGGATACCGCACCGCCATCTACATGTTAAACTGTATCATCAGGTTACAGGCTGTAGTAGAAATTATAATGAATGAGACTGCAAAGGCTCACAATATATTGGTCAGGCAACAAACTAAAATGCACAATACTATCTATCAAAACCACTTTGTCTTAGATTGCCTGCTCGCCTCTGAAGGAGGAGTCTGTGATAAATTTAATCTTAGCAACTGCTGTTTACAAATAGATGATGAAGGGAAAGTTATAGAAGAAATTACTAAAAGAATGAGGAAAGTAGCTCATGTCCCAGTTCAAACCTGAAAGGGTTAGAGTCCAAATGAACCATTTGGAGGCTAGTTCTTGACCTTTGCGGGATTCAAAACCCTGATAGGTATAATATTGTTAATCTTAGGAATCTGCCTGATCCTTCCTTGTCTCGCCCCTTAGGGCTGTGATCTGTCACCACACTCACTGAAACTTTATTGAAAGGAAAACTGCAGACCAAGGCCTGTTATTATGGAAATATAAACCCCTAGACCAAGATGAGCAACTTGAAGACCCAAATGACGCTCTGTAGCCTCTAAAGAGGTATGAGCACCAAAGGGGGGAATGTAGTAGGGATTCAAGGAGACAAAGTTTTTGTTGAGGCTTCAAGAATGTAGAGGAATCACAGGCTGCTTAAGGTTGAACAATGTAACAATGTACCTCCCACCCCACCAGGGACCCAGTGATATGGAACACCTTGTTGGTCATAGTCATGGAGGCCCATTCGTTTAGAGTAGGGTATCCAGGTAACCTTTACAGAGATAGGTTAAAATATAAATAGTGACACTGCGAGATTCAAGATGGCGGTGAGACAGAGAACTCCTCCCAAAACCACAGACAGTGTGAAAATAGAGTGTGAGAGCAAGAGAAACTCCATTTTGAAACTCCATTTTAAAAAGGCCATCTTAAGAAGGAGGCCTCAATCCCGACCTAGTTCTAAGAAAATTTGTTCCAGTCATGAGAAAAAAACCACCCATTGTTTGTTCCAGTAACCCTCTCCCCTTAGATAGCTCCCTGGCTACAATCTCAAGGTTTGAGCCTCAAGGTTCAGACACATCTGCTCCTTACAGATAAAATACCTTACATGGTACATCAGCCGGCAGCTGGACACCAGCCAGACTTAACCCGTGGAAAATGTCCAAGTTAGAGCCCCCCTCTCCCTGCACCCGGTAATGCTTAAAAACCTTGCCTAAGGGGGAAAAAAGCAAAAACGAACAAGTGGGACTATATCAAGCTAAAAAGCTTCTGTACAGCAAAGGACACCATCAGTAGAACAAAAAGACATCCTACAGTATGGGAGAATATATTCATAAATGACGTATCCGATAAGGGGTTGACATCCAAAATATATAAAGAAATCACGCACCTCAACAAACAAAAAGCAAATAGTCCAATTAAGAAATGCGCAGAGGACATGAATAGACACTTCTCCAAAGAAGAAATTCAGATGGCCAACAGGCACATGAAAAGATGCTCCACATTGCTAATCATCAGAGAAATGCAGATTAAAACCACAATGAGATATCACCTCACACCAGTGAGGATGGCCAACATCCAAAACACAAACAACAACAAATGTTGGCGAGGATGTGGAGAAAAGGGAACCCTCCTACACTGCTGGTGGGAATACAAATTAGTTCAACCATTGTGGAAAGCAGTATGGAGGTTCCTCAAAAAACTCAAAATAGAAATACCATTTGACCCAGGAATTCCACTCCTAGGAATTTACCCTAAGAATGCAGCAGCCCAATTTGAAAAAGGACAGATGCACCCCTATGTTTATCGCAGCACTATTTACAATAGCCAAGAAATGGAAGCAACCTAAGTGTCCATCAGTAGATGAATGGATAAAGAAGATGTGGTACATATACACAATGGAATATTATTCAGCCATAAGAAGAAAACAAATCCTACCATTTGCAACAACATGGATGGAGCTAGAGGGTATTATGCTCAGTGAAATAAGCCAAGCCGAAAAAGACAAGTATCAAATGATTTCACTCATATGTGGAGTATAAGAACAAAGAAAAAAACTGAAGGAACAAAACAGCAGCAGACTCACAGAACCCAAGAACGGACTAATAGTTACCAAAGGGAAAGGGACTGGGGAAAATGGGCGGGAAGGAGGGATAAGAGGGAAAAAGGGGCATTACGATTAGCAGATGTAATGTTGGGGGGGCATGGGGAGGGCTGTACAACTCAGAGAAGACAAGTAGTGATTCTATAGCATCTCACTACGCTGATGGACAGTGACTGTAATGGGGTTGGTGGGGGGGACCTGATGAAGGGGTAGTTTAATAACTATAATATTGCACATGTAATTGTAGATTAATGATAATAAAATAAATTATATTAAAAAATTAAAATAATAAATCTTTTGTACTTTTGAAAAAAATAAAAATAAATAAAAGGGAAAAAAAAAGAATGCAGCAGCCCAGTTTGAAAAAGACAGATGCACCCCTATGTTTATCACAGCACTATTTACAATAGCCAAGAAATGGAAGCAATCTAAGTGTCCATCAGTAGATGAATGGATAAAGAAGAGGTGGTACATATGCACAATGGAATATTATACAGCCATAAGAAGAAAACAAATCCTACCATTTGCAACAACATGGATGGAGCTAGAGGGTATTATGCTCAGTGAAATAAGCCAAGCCGAAAAAGACAAGTATCAAATGATTTCACTCATATGTGTAGTATAAGAACAAAGAAAAAATACTGAAGGAACAAAACAGCAGCAGACTCACAGAACCCAAGAACGGACTAATAGTTACCAAAGGGAAAGGGATTGGGGAAGATGGGTGGGAAGGGAGGGACAAGGGGGAAAAAGGGGCATTACGATTAGCAGATGTAATGTTAGAGGGGCACGGGGAGGGCTGTACAACTCAGAGAAGACAAGTAGTGACTCTATAGCATCTCACTATGCTGATGGACAGTGACTATAATGGGGTTGGTGGGGGGGACCTGATGAAGGGGGTAGGGTAATCACCATAATATTGCACATGTAATTGTAGATTAATGATATCAAAATAAACTTAAAAAAAAAAAACCTTGCCTACCCTGAGCTCAGGGCTCTCACTTTGGAACCGTTGCATCAGTGACAGGTGTGAGTCCAAGCTCGAGCTTGAAATAAATGACCCTTTTGTGTTTGTAATGGAATCGGCTCCTTGGTGGTCTCTCAGGGACTCGTGACTTGGGCACAACATTTGGGGGCTCATCCGGGATCCCCAAGACCCCCAGGACTCCCGACCCGAAGGGTCTGAACCGGCCAGTAAGAACTTTGTGTGTGTGTGAGTGATACAGGCTTTATGTCTATTGTTTGTGTTGTGTTGCGCTACGCTCTTTCACTTTCTGAAGGTCAAGTCTGAGGCTGAATCGGGACGCCCCATTTGTAGGGCCAATGGGTCCATTAGTAGGGCCGACGGGCCCATTTGAGGGGGACACCCAATTAGTAGGGCCGACGGGTCCATTAGTAGGGCTGACGGGCCCATTTGAGGGGGACAGCCCATTAGTAGGGCCGATGGGCCCATTTGAGGGGGGTGCCCATTTCAGAACGACCAAAGGCATTTGTCTTGCTTTTTGTTTGTCCGTATTACTTGGTGGGCTGTCAGTAGCTTTTTATTTTGAGAAAATGAGTCAGACTCCTTCTACTCCATTATCTCTGATGACGGACCATTTTAAAGAAGTTAAGGGAAGGACACAACCATCCCCCATTGGGGAAGTAGAAGCTGCTCCGAGAGCAGAGGGTGGAGGCACTCTGGTAGGAGGCCTGCCCTATACCAGACAAAGGGCTCAGAGAGAGCAGTCTGCCTCCTCCACTTGCCCCTGCAAGCCACTGGTCCCCCAGACATGGGGGTGGAAATCAGCCCCATCACTACTGGCCTTTCGCCACTAGGGACCTCTACAAATAGATATCAGTAACTCAAATCTTTGTAAATCTTTCAAGAAAAAAGTGCTTAAGCTTAACTCTGTATAATGTTCAGTAAAAGTTTTTATAAGTAATCTAGCATAATTGCTAAAGAGTGTGTAACAAATGAATAGCTTAATAATAATAGTATATCAATGTATAACAGTGTATATATCTGCAAACAGCCTGAGAATTTTTGCGGTAACCAAAATTCTTAGAGTTTTGCTAAGTTATATGAAGATGTTTTGTGCTCAGTAAAAATTGTGCTGTAAGGCACATTTCCAGAAATGATAAAATGTGTTCATAAATGTATCAATCTGAGGAATGCTGGTGTTACAGTTTACAATAGCCTATTTTTCAGTGTTCATTGAAAGTTAAAGTTCCTATTGGTTTTAAGTTCTAATTAAAACATCTCTGCTTGCTAGAAAAAATGTGTGTTTTAACAAGAGAAAGTATAAGGAATAGAAATCATTTTGTTGAGAGTAAAAGAAGGTAACTTCTAAAGTACAATTGTTTATTTAAAGAGAGAGAACAGTGAATGTAAAAAGAAAGTTGTAGAAAGTTTGTAGAGGAATTGATATGGTCGTGCTATGTAAAATTAAAGCAAACGAGTCTTGATATCAAGTACACAGCAAAACTAGAATTTTGTTCTCAGTTAAAAAGATAAAGTTTCCTTAAACTGTTAGCCTGCTCTTAATGTTGACAAATTGCAAAGAACTTTCTAATTGTTTTTATCAAAGCAGTTTCTCATGCTTAAAGTCTCAATGAGTTCTCTGAGTATTTAAGAAAATGAAATCTTCATATTAAAAGGACTGTAAGCCAAGTGCTGTTAACAACTAAGTAAACTGTATTTGCATTTAAGCCTTTTTATTGTCATTCTGGTTAAATACCTATAATCCTATTTAAGCAAGTGCCAAAGAAACTTTCTTCTGACAACTTTCCAAAATCAAATCCAAAAAAGTACTTTTACCTGTAAGTAACTCTGATATTTTCCAGAGGGCCCCTGGAACATGTCAGAGGAATTTTTCTCATTAGAGAATGTATTTGGCTAATTTAGCTTATTTATCTGATATATAGTTACCTGGAAAGCACTGTCAAAGGGAATGATGCTAAACTTTGTTGCTGGATGTTTTTTGTGTTGCAAAAATATCCAAATTTCCTTATGTCGGCTGTCTTGTGGTAAGCTCTCCTCAGATCTTTAGCCACTCTCATTTACAAGTCTTTTGTCATTTATAGTCACTGTTTTGTTGCTCCTGAACTAGTGAAGAACTAGATTTCAGCAGAACAGGTATTTACATAAGACTAAGTAAACTAAGGAAAATGACTGATAAAGTGTTTTAAGCTCTTTCTCTTAAGCTGACAACAGTTTAGTAAATGACAATACCTTTGTAAGCAGAATTGAAACATTTATCTTTCTCTCTACCTGATCCCTCCAGAATTTAACAACTCTCAGTGACTACTTTTATATTTCATAGCAGTATATTTAGTTGCATAAGTTCAATAAGAATCTGCTTTCCTTGTAAGAAGACTGACTAAAAACACTGATTATATTACCAAGGCTTTGACTGGAATGTTATACCTGAGAGACACGTGTGCAAACTCATATTAACAGACAGCTTTAAGGAACTGAGTTCAACTTTATAAAGCCAACAAAGACCCTTGGAAGAACTGGCCTGATACCTTGCTTACAGGATTCCCAGCAGCCTTACCAGGTGAGTAAAGAAGGTCACTTCCTGGCAGGTGCAGGAACCTCAGAACGCCTTGGGGACCTCAAGAGGAGAGGAATTCATCCAAATATACAGGTATTGCAGGCAAAACCTGATGGCAAGTCTAGCTTGGCTTTCTAGCCTTGAAAGGCCTTTAAAAGTCCAATCTGAAGTTCCTTATAAAAAGTTCCAGCAAAGCACATTTAAAAGAGCCTATGTAACCAATTGCTCTTCTTGCTGCACTTATGCAAATAATCAAGCCAAGTGTTAAGTATTTTCTTAATCTGGTTACTTCTAATAAAAATGAAAGTGATTTTAAAGAAAAGTATTGTTTCAATAATGCAGCCTTATCTATACTGTGTCCATGCATTCTTTAATCTTCTTGTCAAGTTTGTCCTTCCAGAATAGAAAATCCAACTCCAGATGTTGCTACTTAACCTAATAACATGATTTATTCTGTCTCGCCTAGAAGCCATGAAACTGCAAATAGTGATAGCAATAGAACCCAGGTTGGAAACTCCCATCTTCTGAAGGCCTCCCGACCGACCATTGATAAGAGACCTAGCTGCACCCCTTACTGTGCCCCCTCTCAGCATGAAGCAGCCAGAGCGGTTATTGCCCCCTTTCCCTAGCAACCACTAGAGTCTCTACCTGTAAAGAGAAGAATGATACAGGGACTGTGGGTGTAGTTGGAGTAGGAGGAAGGCCTCCAGAAGGGGCGGGGCAGAATGTTTGCAGTCAAAGCAGTGTAACTGCATGCAAAAGAACTCCCTACTAAAACTCTGTGTTAAACATTAAGTTCTAGAGTCTTTCTTCAGTGAAATGAGTTGAAGCTCAAAAGGCCAAGGGCAGCTTGGCCTAAAATGTTTGAGTGTTCCACAGATGAGAGTGTCTCGGCATGGCCCATAACATCGCTGTAGGCAGCCCTAGCAGGCAGACAGCGGCCTGGCCCACCTTGGGGGCAAGGCAAGTAGTAAAAACTTCTCCAAGCTCTGCTATCTGATTGTGACAACAACTTGAAGCTTTTGGATCCCACCTCTATTGCAGTTGTAGCAGCATTCATCCTGCTAGTTCCTAGACTTGTCATTAAAATGCAAAAAGAAATATCTAAGCTGGTCTGTGCGTACAGTGAGACAACAAATTTGACTGCTTCTGTATTATTTGACTGCTCAATCAAAAGCTAGGAAAAGTACAAATTGTAGTGCTTCAGAATTGTGCTACCATAAATTATCTGCTGTTAAAAGAACATATGAGATGTGAACAGTTTCCAGGAATGTGTAGTTTTAATTTGTCTGATTTTTCTGCTTTTGCTATGTATTTGTATTCCTATTCTCCTAGCGTGTGTACGGAGTGCAGTTGCTAATCTTTTAAAGCCAACACATACTTGTGCTACTTTTCAAAAATTAACTTTAAGAAATAAGTGAATCATATGCTGATTCCCCACCTGCATTTGCTGCAAGAATATAATCATGTATATTATGATTTTATCCAGAATTACAGCTGTTGGCTGTCCTTTCTTTTATATTTTAGCTCCCTGTTTAGTCCCAAGAGATGGCTGGTTAGCCAAAGACAGGTAAGATTCCTCACAGGAGGAACAACCTAAGACAGGCACAGTCACAAGGGACCTCAGGTGAGCAACGTAGAAGCCAACTGAGGTGAGGCAGAGAACCTCACCCCCCCAGATGAGAGAGACATTCCCTGTGACAGGCTGTGTCACAAGTCGAGCCCAGCTAATCATTATTCTGGTACCTTTCTACAAATAAATTTGTATATATCTCTGTCATTTGAAAACTTTGGGCCCATGATTGGACCCAATGTACAAGAGAAGGGGGGAATGTGAGAGCAAGAGAAACTCCATTTTGAAACTCCATTTTAAAAAGGCCATCTTAAGAAGGAGGCCTCAATCCCGACCTAGTTCTGAGAAAACTTTGCTCCAGTCATGAGAAAAAACCACCCATTGTTTGTTCCAGTAACCCTCCCCCCTTAGATAGCTCCTTACCTACAGTCTCAAGGCCCAAGCCCCAAGGTTCAGACACATCTGCTCCTTACAGATAAAGTACCTTACATGGTACATCAGCCAGCAGCTGGGCACCAGCCAGACTTAACCCGTGGAAAATGTCCAAGTTAGAGCCCCCCTCTCCCTGCACCTTGTAATGCTTAAAAACCTTGCCTACCCTGAGCTCAGGGCTCTCACTTTGGAACTGCCGTGTCAGTGACAGGTGTGAGTCCAAGCTCAAGCTTGAAATAAATGACCCTTTTGTGTTTGCAACGGAATCAGCTCCTTGGTGGTCTCTCAGGGACTCGCGACTTGGGCACAACAATAGTTATTACAACTGACCCTAAAACAGCAACAGGAAAGAAGGCTGCACCAGACTGCATACAGACCTCACAAACAGAGAAGACCTCCCAAAACAGGGTAATGTACGAAAGCCTTGATCTGGCGGGACCCAAGCCCTTCCCTCACCCCAGCTCACTGGCAGGAGGAAGAGAAATGGAGCAGGAGAGGGGGTGGAAGCCTCGGACTGCTGAACACCTAGCCCTGGGGATCTGCTTTGCGAGCAGAAACCTACAGTGCGTGGTGCTCTGGAGGATGGGGAGCTGGGACAGGCAGAGTTCTTGAGAGACAGATTCCGGCCATTTGTGGAGGATGGGATCCACACCTGGCCACTCTGATACAAGGGAAAGGCAGGTGGTCTGAAAGGCTTCCTAGCAGCGAGAGGGCTGCTGAAGGGACGGGGTTTGCAAGGAGCTTGCTGCACAGGAGAACGGATAGGGGGACAAGGGGCCCAGCAGATTGGGAACTTTGGGGATCTTCAGGCGCTCCATCCCCCTGGCTGGCTACTCAGCTCCAAGGTGCCCCACTGTGATATGCAGCCTGCTCAGCCTTCCTCCTGACCTGACAGCAACAGCTCACAAACTGGCAGTCACTGTTCTGGCGTCAGGCCAGCCAGAGGGAGGCCTCACCTACAACAGCTAGAGACACCAAGCACAGAGGCTTACACCTGTATACTCGGCCCACTGGCTCTGATACGGGAGACAGGCAGGGCAGACGTGAATCAGGAAATAGATCTTTCCTCCCCCAGGCACCAGCTCCGTTCCCCTTCAACCCCCAACCTCACTCTAGGGGCTCAGCAGCTCCAGAGACTGGAGCTTCTGCACACTAGTGGGCACCACACACAAGTATGAAACGTCAAAAGAACATGGTACAGACCAAAATCTCACAAACCCCAGAAAAAGGGCCATATGAAACTGAACTCACCAATCTTCCTGAAAAAGAGCTCAAAATAAGAATCATAAACATGCTTATGGAGGTACAGAAAAATATTCAAGAACTCAGGAACGAATTTAAGATGGAGACTCAATCATTAAGAATTCCATATCTGAAATGAAACATACAATGGAGGGATTTAAAAGTAGGTTAGATGTAGTAGAAGAGACGGCAAATGGAATAGAAATTAAAGAAGAGAAATACAAAGAAGCTGAGGCACGGAGAGAAAAAAGAACCTCTAAGAATGAAAGAATATTGAGAGAACTGTGTGACCAATCCAAAAGGAACAATATTCACATAATAGGGGTACCAGAAGAAGAAGAGAGAGAAAAAGGGATAGAAAGTGTCATTGAGGTAATTGCTGAAAAATTCCCCAATTTGGGGAAGGAGATAGTCTCTCAGGCCATGGAGGTGCACAGATCTCCCAACATAAGGGACCCAAGGAAGACAACATCAAGACATATAATAATTAAAATGGCAAAGATCAAGGATAAAGACAAGCTTTTCAAAGCAGCTGCAGAGAGAAAAAAGATCACATACAAAGGAAAACCCATCAGGCTATCATCAGATTTCTCAACAGAAAGCTTACAGGCCAGAAGGGAGTGGCATGATATATTTAATGCAATGAAGCAGAAGGGCCTCAAACCAAGAATACCCTACCCGGCAAGGTTATCATTTAAATTTGAAGGAGGGATTAAACAACTTTCAGATAAGAAAAAGCTGAGAGAATTTACCTCCCACAAACCACCTCTACAGTGCATTTTGGGGGACTCCTATAGATGGAAGTATTCGTAAGACTAAATAGATGTCACCCAAGGGATAGACAAAGAGTACAGAATATGATTCATAACATACAAAGAGTGGAGGAGGAAGAAAAAGGAGGAAAAAAATAATCTTTAGGTTGTGTTTGTAATAGCATATTAAGTGAGTTAAATTAGACTGTTAGATAGTAAGGGAATTACCCTTGAACCTTTGGTAGTCACAAATCTAAAGCCTGCAATGGCAATAAGTACATACCTATTGATAATCACCCTAAATGTAAATGGTCTAAATGCACCAGTCAAAAGATGTAGAGTTACTGTGTGGATAAAAACACAAGACCCATCTCTATGCTGCCTACAAGAGACTCACTTCAAACCCAAAGACATACACAGACTGAAAGTAAAGGGATGGAAAAATGTTGGAGTTCTCTCAGAAGAATGCAGCATCCTGTTATTCTGGAATAGTTTGTTTTTTATCTGCTTGACTCTGCACAGGTCAAGCAGAGGCCTCTTTCCACATACGGGAGAAGTCACAAGATGTTGGAAGCGAACACCAACATAAAAAAGAAGAAAGTGTACCAGAGTTCATGAGCCGTGCAGCTATTGGAATTGATACTCCATTTTTTTAACCCAGAATTGAACCAATCAGATTAAGCCCCGTAAACAGTATAAAAATAAACACGAAGACTGCTGGGCAGGCAGCTTCTAGTAAGAGTTCTCCTTGTGCGTGCGTGTGTTTTTTTTGTCTTGTCCTTTTTGTTAATCCCGCAGTTGCCACATATGGCGCCCAACATGGGGCTCGAAGGCTTGATCCTGTCTCAAGCACTGTAGATTTTCTGGTGGAATTTGGCGGGACTTGTCGCGGCTGCGGGACCGGAGGAGTTTCTCTGCTCAGGGTAAGCGGAACCTTCAGCATAAAAAATTTAAAAATGGGGAATGCCCCATCTCAGAAACTTGAATATAGGCAATTGTTACAGGGTTTGCTTCTCTCCACAGGAGTGAAAGTGAAAGACAAACTTTTGGGTGAATTATTCACTTTAATTAAAAGACATTGTCCAAGGTTTCAGTTTCAGCCGCAAGCACAGATTCATTCTAAAGCTCGGAGGAGGGTGCTTGCTGCTCTCCAACAGGCACATCAGAAAGGAGATGCCATTGCCCTGAATCGTTGGTCTTTGTGTGCGGCCATTACACATGCTTTACAGCTTTTGGATTCTAGCTCTGAGAGCAGCTCTTCTCCTCCTCCTTCTACTGCCACTGCCACCACCCCGTCAGCTCCTCAGTTGACAACAGTACCTCCTCTTTATCCTCCTTTACCTCCACCTTGGAGAGATCCACCCGTCCCAATACCTTCTGATGATTTACCTCCTCCCCCTAAAGAGGAGGAAAATTTATACCCTGAACCATATGATGAGGGCGGTGGATCATCTTCTGAATCCGAGGATCCCCCTGACCCTCTTAACATTTCTTCGAACCCCTCCTCTTATTCTACAGATCCTGTTCTTTTAGAGTTGCTTCAATCTTTACAATTGCGGGTAGATAATGTTTCGGCACAAGTCAAAAGTCTCTCTACCACTCATTCTGTAAATGCACCCTTATATGTTAATACACCTGTGCTTCCCTCTGCTCCGGCTTGATCTCCACAAAAGCCCTCTAACCCTACCTTTGCTTTTCCTATATCTGCTGCCGGTGATATGCCTCCCATCCCTCGGGTATACACTTTTCCTAACCCAGCTCCTGATGTTCGAATTGAAGAATTACAAAGCTTTCATACTTATCCTATTGCGGGAACATTTTGGCCCTGACGCCCAATTTCCACATGGTGGCATAAATGTCACTCATCATCAGATATTGTTTCAGGCACTGAAAGAATTGAAACAAGCAGTGCAAGCTTATGGTCCTCAATCCCCTTTTGTACTTAGACTTCTAAACAACTCGGCAGGACGTAATGATTTTATCCCTCTTGATTGGGAACAGGTGTGTAAAACTGTCCTTGAAGGCCCTCAGTATCTTCAGTTAAGGAGCTGGTGGGTGGAAACAGCAAGAGAGAAAGCTCGTCGAAATGCCATTCAACAGCCTCCTGGTCCCGATGAAGCTCCACTTACTGGGACCGGCGAGTATAGTACTCTCGAGGCGCAAGCTGGCCTTGCCGAACTTGCTCTATCACAATTGAAATGGATTGTTTTAAAAGTCTGGATGAAAACTGAAGTCTTTGGAAAGGTGGCTCCTTCTTTTGCAAAAACTATTCAGGGAGGACTTCCGGGAAGATGGCAGCGTGAGCAGGGCGGCAGAAATCTCCTCCCAATACTATATTTATCTATGAAAACACAGCAAATACATCTATTCCTAAAACAGAGACCAAAATACACAGGAAAGTACACAGCGTGCAGCTACACCCGAGAGGACTCGGCACCCCAAGAGGCGGTCTTAAAGAGCCCAGATGACATACGTGGCAACTATCAGTGACCAATTCTATAGCCATGAAAAGACAGAGGAATATGGTTCAGACCAAAATCAACCAGACAACCCCAGAGAGGGAGCCTGAAGGGATGGAAATGCAGTCTTCCTGAAAAAGAATTCAGAATAAAAGTCATAACCGTGCTGATGGACCTACAGAGAAATGTGCAAGAGCTGAGGGAGGAAGTGAGGGAAGTGAGGAAAGACAATGCAGAAATCAGACAAGCGATCGATGGGCTTAACAGCAGACTGGATGAGATGCAATAGACTGTTAATGGAATAGAAATCAGAGAACAGGAGTACAGAGCAGCTGAGGCAGAGAGAGATAAAAGGATTTCTAGGAATGAAAGAATATTAAGAGAACTGTGTGACCAATCCAAACGGAACAATATTCGCATTATAGGAGTACCAGAGGAAGAAGAGAGAGAAAAAGGGATAGAAAGTGTCTTTGAAGAAATAATTGCTGAAAACTTTCCCTCGCTGGGGAAGGAAATAGTCTCACAGTCCACGGAAGCCCACAGATCTCCCAACACAAGGGACCCAAGGAAGACAACACCAAGACACATAATAATTAAGATGGCAAAGATCAAAGATAAAGACAAAGTATTAAAGGCAGCTAGAGAGAGAAAAAAGATCACCTACAAAGGAAAACCCATCAGACTATCATCAGACTTCTCAACAGAAACCTTACAGGCCAGAAGAGAATGGCATGATATATTTAACCTTTTGAAACAGAAGGGCCTCGAACCAAGAATACTGTATCCAGCACAATTATCATTTAAATATGACGGAGGGATTAAGCAATTTCCAGACAAACGAAAGTTGAGAGAGTTTGCCTTTCATAAACCACCACTACAGGATATCTTAAACGGACTGCTCTAGAGGGAAGCAACCCTAAGGCTAAAACAATGTCACCAGAGAAAATAAAATCATAGCAAAGAAAGCAGACCATCCAAATACTAACTGAAGGCAAAGAATAAAACACCTAGTAAAGAAAGAATGGAGGAGGAAGAATAAGAAGGGAGAGAAATAAAGGAACATCAGACTGTGTTTACAATAACTTAACAAGAAAGTTAAGTTAGATTGTTAGATAGTAAAGAAGCACCCTTGAACCTTTGGTAACCACGAATCTAAAGCCAGCAATGTCAATAAGTACATATCTATCGATAATCACCCTAAATGTAAATGGACTGAATGCACCAATCAAAAGAAACAGAGTAACAGAATGGATAAAAAAGCAAGACCCATCTATATGCTGCTTACAAGAGACTCACCTCAAACCCAAAGATATACACAGACTAAAACTGAACGGATGGAAAAAGATATTTCATGCAAACAACAAAGAGAAAAAAGCAGCTGTTACAGTACTTGTATCAGACAAAATAGACTTCAAAACGAAGAAAGTAGCAAGAGACAAAGAAGGACATTACATAATGATAAAGGGGTCAGTCCAACAAGAAGATATAACCATTACAAATATATATGCACCCAACACAGGAGCGCCAGCATATGTGAGACAAATACTAACAGAATTAAAGGAGGAAATAGACAGCAATGCATTCATCTTAGGAGATTTCAACACACCACTCACTCCAAAGGACAGATCAACCAGACAGAAAATAAGTAAAGACACAGAGGCACTGAACAACACACTAGAGCAGATGGACCTAACAGACATCTACAGCACTCTGCACCCAAAAGCAACAGGATACACATTCTTCTCAAGTGCACATGGAACATTTTCCAGAATAGACCACATACTAGGCCACAAAAAGAACCTCAGTAAATTCAAAAATATTGAAATCCTACCAACCAACTTCTCAGATCACAAAAGTATAAAACTAGAAATAAATTTTAGAAAGAAACCAAAATGGCTCACAAATACATGGAGACTTAACAACATTCTCCTAATTAATCAATGGGTTAATGACCAAATCAAAACAGAAATCGAAGAATATATGGAGACTAATGACAACAACAACACAAAGCAACAACTTCTGTGGGACGCAGCAAAGGCAGTTCTAAGAGGAAAGTATATTGCAATCCAGGCCTATTTAAAGAAGGAAGAACATTCCCAAATGAATAGTCTAAAGACACAATTACTGAAATTGGAAAAAGAAGAACAAATGAGGCCCAAAGTCACCAGAAGGAGGGACATAATAAAGATCAGAGAAGAAATAAATAAAATTGAGAAGAATAAAACAATAGAAAAAAATCAATGAAACCAAGAGCTGGTTCTTTGAAAAAATAAACAAATTAGATAAACCCCTAGCCAGATTCATTAAGCGAAAAAGAGAATCTACACAAATAAACAGAATCAGAAATGAGAAAGGAAAAATAACTACGGACCCCAAAGAAATACAAAGAATTATAAGGAAATGGACAACTTCTTATAAAAATACAACCTCCCAAGACTGACCGAGCAAGAAACAGAAAAACTAAACAGATCAATCACCAGCAACAAAATTGAATCGGTAATCAAAAAACTACCCAAGAACAAAACCCCCAGGCCTGATGGATTCACCTCTGAATTCTACCAGACATATAGAGAAGAAATAACACCCATTCCCCTTAAAGTTTTCCAAAAAATAGAAGAGGAGGGAATACTTCCAAACTCATTCTATGAAGCCAGCATCACTCTAATACCAAAACCAGGCAAAGACCTCACCAAAAAAGAAAATTATAGACCAATATCCCTGATGAACGTAGATGCAAAAATACTCCACAAAATATTAGCAAACCGAATTCAAAATACATCAAGAGGATCGTACTCTATGATCAAGTGGGATTCATCCCAGGGATGCAAGGATGGTACAACATTAGAAAATCCATCAATATCTTCCACCACATCAACAAAAAGAAGAACAAAAACCACATGATCATCTCCATAGATGCTGAAAAAGCATTTGACAAAATTCAGCATCCATTCCTGATTAAAACTCTCAACAAAATGGGTATAGACGGCAAGTACCTCAACATCATAAAGGCCATATATGTCAAACCCACAGCTAACATCATACTTAACAGCGAGAAGCTGAAAGCTTTTCATCTAAGATCGGGAACAAGACAGGGATGCCCACTCTCTCCACTGTTATTCAACATAGTACTGGAGGTCCTAGCCACGGCAATCAGACAAAACAAAGACATACAAGGCATCCAGATTGGTAAAGAAGAAGTCAAATTGTCACTATTTGCAGATGACATGATATTGTACATAAAAAACCCTAAAGACTCCACTCCAAAACTACTAGAACTAATATATGAATTCAGCAAAGTTGCAGGATACAAAATTAACACACAGAAATCTGTTGCTTTCCTATACACTAATGATGAACTAACAGAAAGAGAAATCAGAAAAACAATTCCATTCACAATTGCATTAAAAAGAATAAAATACCTAGGAATAAACCTAACGAAGGAAGTGAAAGACCTGTACTCTGAAAACTACAAGACACTCCTAAGAGAAATTAAAGAGGACACTAACAAAGGAAATGCATCCCATGCTCTTGGCTAGGAAGAATAAATATTGTCAAAATGGCTATACTACTTAAAGCAAACTACAGATTCAGCGCGATCCCTATCAAACTACCAACAGCTTTCTTCAATGAACTGGAACAAATAATTCTAAAACTCATATGGAACCACAAAAGACCCCGAATAGCCAAAGCAATCCTGAGAAGGGGGAATAAAACAGGGGGGAATTATGCTCCCTGACTTCAAGCTCTACTACAAAGCCACAGTAATCAAGACAATTTGGTATTGGCACAAAAACAGACCCACAGACCAGTGGAACAGAATAGAAAATCCAAACATTAACCCAAACATATACAGTCAATTAATATTTGATAAAGGAGCCTTGGATATACAATGGGGAGAAGACAGCCTTTTCAGCAGCTGGTGTTGGAAAAACTGGACAGCTACATGTAAGAGAATGAAACTGCACTACTGTCTAGCCCCATACACAAAGGTAAACTCAAGGTGGATCAAAGACCTGAATGTAAGTCATGAAACCATAAAACTCTTAGAAAAAAACATAGGCAAAAATCTCTTGGACATAAACATGAGCGACTTCTTCATGAACATATCTCCTCCGGGCAAGGGAAACAAAAGCAAAAATGAACAAGTGGGACTATATGAAGCTGAAAAGCTTCTGTACAGCAAAGGACACCATCAGTAGAACAAAAAGACATCCTACAGTATGGGAGAATATATTCATAAAAAACGTATCTGATAAAGGGTTGACATCCAAATATATAAAGAACTCATGCACCTTGACAAACAGAAAGCAAATAATCCAATTAAGAAATGGGCAGAGGACATGAATAGACACTTCTCTAAAGAAGAAATTCAGATGGCCAACAGGCACATGAAAAGATGCTCCACATCGCTAATCATCACAGAAATGCAGATTAAAACCACAATGAGATATCACCTCACACCAGTGAGGATGGCCAACATCCAAAACACAAACAACAACAAATGTTGGCGAGGATGTGGAGAAAAGGGAACCCTCCTACACTGCTGGTGGGACTGCAAATTAATTCAACCATTGTGGAAAGCAGTATGGAGGTTCCTCAAAAATCTCAAAATAGAAATACCATTTGACCTGTAAGGAAAAAAAATAATATAACTTTGTTTTGTGCTTGCATAGGCATATGTGGAAGGTCAAGTTGACCTAAAAGAAAAAAAAAGGCAATGTTTGCTTCTCTTTTCTTTTTTGAGCCAAGTTCCTGTTTTTTTTTGGAAAAAGTCTGTAACACCCCAGTGATTAAATCTTCTATGTAAGCATGTTGTATCGAAATGCCAAACCACAATCATGTTTCCGTTGACCTACTTGCCTGCATCAAATCCTATATAAGAAATAAACACCTGCTAGCCGGGGTCGAGCTCCGCTCCTGTGTGAGTTGTGAGACTTGACCCCCGCGCGGGAATACTCAATAAACCTCTTGTTTCTTACAGCAAGATTGGTCTCTGACGAGTATTTGGGTCGCCGTCCTTCCCGGGGATGAGCAGGGCCTAATACTTAGGTCTTACATTTGGGGGCTTGTCCGGGATCGGCGGCCACCCTCTTCCCCGGAGACCCACTTGGAGGTAAGCAGAGGATCCTTAAGTTTTTGTGTGCGCCGGCGCCTATTCATTCTGTCAGGTACCTGGGTCTGTGAAAAGCGCTTTTACTTTGGCAGCCGCTTGCCGTTCCCGTAAGGAAACGGAAAGCTGTGGTAAGGCAGACGTGCCAGGGGCCACAAGCTGCAACCCTGGGGGATGCCCCTCGGTGTGAAACGGGGGATTTTTCCGCCCGTCTGTTAGAAGGGGAAAGGGTCCGATTTGAGCGGATTCAACGGAGGGACCCTCCCCCGTCTGAGTATTTCTCGTGTCTGTGGAAGACAAGAGGAGGGAAGTGTTTGTTGGCGTCTGTTGTTGTTCTCTGTTTTGCCCTTTTTGTCTGTTGTTGCTCTCGGTCTTGCCATTTTTGTATATTGAGAGACGATTGACATGGGACAGACAGTGACAACCCCCTTGTCTCTGACCCTAGACCATTGGACAGACGTTAGGAAATGAGCCCATGACTTATCTGTGGAAATTAAAAAAGGCCAGTGGCAAACTCTTTGTTCTGCTGAGTGGCCAACCTTTGATGTGGGATGGCCCCCAGATGGCACGTTTACCCGAAAATTGATTTTTGCTGTGAAGAATTTTGTCTTTCAGCCGGGACCTGACGCCCACCCAGATCAACAACCGTATATAATGACCTGGCAAAATCTGGTTGATAATCCCCCCCCTTGGGTAAAACCATGGGTTCACCCGCCAAAGGGGCAGAGGTCCCAGGTCTTAGTCTTAAACCGAGGTGGAAACGGGGGTGCGAAGACCCGAAGACCTAAAATATATCCTGAAGTTGAATCCCCTCCTGAATGGTCAGAACCTTTTCCTCCCCCGTATCATCTTGAGGCAGCGGCGGAACCTGTTCCAGCCCCTGAACCACAACCCACTCAACCGGTAGTACAAGAGAGGGAAGTAGAAGGACCCAGTACTCCCCCTTTACCAGCACCAACAGGGGGACCGGCAGCGGGTACCCGAAGCTGTACAGGGGCCCCTCCTGGGGATGCCCCGGACTCTACTGTAACCCTACCACTTAGAGTCTACGGCCCTCCCGTGCCACCCACAGGAGTCCAACCCATGCAGTATTGGCCATTTTCCTCGGCAGATATATATAATTGGAAGGCTAATCATGCTTCCTTTTCAGAAAATCCTGTAGGACTTACTGGATTGATGGAGTCTCTCATGTTCTCTCATCAACCCACTTGGGATGATTGCCAGCAGCTGTTGCAGTCTCTTTTTACCACAGAAGAGAGAGAGAGAATCCTGTTAGAAGCCCGGAAAAATGTTTTAGGAGACAATGGGCAACCCTCCCAACTTCCCCATGTGATAGACGCTGGATTCCCGCTGACTCGACCCAACTGGGACTTCAACACCCCGGAAGGTAGGGAGAGGCTGACTGTCTACCGCCGGGCTCTGGTGGCAGGTCTCAAGGGGGCTGCGCGACGGCCCACTAATCTGGCTAAGGTAAGAGAAATTCTTCAGGGGCCCACTGAACCGCCTTCAGTTTTTCTTGAACGCCTTATGGAGGCTTACAGGCGCTATACTCCTTTTGATCCCACCTCTGAGGGACAGCGGGCAGCCGTAGCTATGGCATTTATAGGGCAATCAGCTTCTGACATCAAAAAGAAGCTGCAGCGCCTCGAGGGATTACAAGATTTTACTTTACAGGATTTAGTGAAGGAGGCTGAGAAAGTGTATCACAAAAGAGAGACAGAGGAAGAGAAAGAAGAAAGGCAGAAGAGAGAAAGAGAGGAAAGGGAGGATAGGAGAGACAGAAGACAGGAGAAAAATCTATCTAGGATTTTGGCCACAGTAGTAGGAGGGAAAGAAAGAGAGCTTCAGGGGCCTAGACAGGTAGGGAACCTGAGCAACAGGGGCCAAAAGACGACGAGAGCCATGGGAAGGCCACCTCTTGACAAAAATCAATGTGCCTACTGCAAGGAGAGAGGGCACTGGGCCCGAGAGTGCCCGAAGAGGAGGGACAGGAACCCAAAGGTGGTAACATTAGGTGAAGAGGATTAGGAAGGACGGGGCTCGGATCCCCTCCCCGAGCCCAGGGTAACCTTACAGGTGGAGGGGCGACCAGTGGACTTTCTGGTCGATACTGGGGCAGAACACTCTGTGTTACTAGAACCCTTGGGAAAATTGAAAGACAAGAAGTCCCTAGTCCTGGGCGCCACAGGAAAAAAACTGTATTCATGGACTACCCGAAGGGATGTAGATCTAGGTATGGGACGGGTAACCCACTCATTCTTAGTTATACCTGATTGCCCCTCCAACCTGTTAGGGAGAGACCTCCTCACAAAAATGGGAGCCCAAATTTTCTTCTCCCCATCGGGACCTGAAGTCACCTTGAAGGAAGATCCTACCATTGTTTTAAGTTTAGAATTGGAAGAAGAATATCGAATATTTACTGAAAGTACAAACCCTGAAGATATGCAAGACTGGTTGAGACGATTTCCCCAAGCGTGGGCAGAAACAGGGGGAACAGGCCTAGCAGAACAGATTCCGCCTCTGGTGATAGAAATGAAGGCTTGTGCCACCCCAGTAGCAGGGCGCCAGCACCCCATGAGCCAGGAGGCCAGACTAGGCATTCGTCCCCACATTCAGAGACTCTTACAGTCGGGGATCCTGGTGCCATGCCGCTCCCCATGGAACACCCCATTGTTACCTGTTAAAAAGCCCGGCACAGGGGACTATCGACCAGTCCAGGACCTGCGGGAGGTGAACAAGAGGGTTCAAGATATTCATCCCACAGTGCCTAATCCTTATAACCTCCTCAGCTCTCTTCCCCCTGAAAGAGCCTGGTACACCGTGCTGGACTTAAAAGACGCTTTCTTCTGCATGAGATTACATCCGTCAAGTCAGCCCGTCTTTGCATTTGAATGGGGAGAGCCTGGCACTGGGCAAACAGGACAACTGACCTGGACCCGATTACCTCAAGGGTTTAAGAATTCTCCTACCATCTTCGACGAGGCGCTACACCGGGACTTGGCCCCCTTTCGGGCCGCACATCCCAAGGTAACTCTCCTCCAGTATGTTGATGATTTACTTTTAGCAGGAGAAACTTATCAAGATTGCCTTGAGGGGACTAGAAGCCTCCTCTCCGAACTGGGCCGGTTAGGATACCGAGCCTCAGCCAAGAAGGCTCAGCTATGTAAGCAGGAGGTGGTCTACTTGGGCTACTCTTTAAAAGAGGGAAAAAGGTGGCTGACCGAGGCCAGGAAGAAGACTGTCACGCAGATCCCAGTACCTAAGACATCTAGACAGGTACGTGAATTCCTGGGCACTGCCGGCTTCTGCCGACTTTGGATCCCAGGCTTTGCTACCTTGGCAGCCCCTCTCTACCCTCTAACCAAGGAAGGGGTAAGATTTCAATGGGAAAAGGAACATCAACAGGCTTTCGATGAAATTAAGAAAGCCCTCCTCTCAGCTCCGGCCTTGAGCTTGCCAAACTTGACCAAGCCTTTTACCCTCTATGTGGATGAGAGAGGGGGTGTAGCCAGAGGAGTTCTTACCCAGACCTTGGGGCCCTGGAAGAGGCCGGTGGCATACCTGTCAAAGAAACTGGACCCAGTGGCCAGCGGATGGCCATCCTGCTTGAAGGTCATTGCAGCAGTTGCAATCTTGATTAAAGATGCTGATAAACTGACTATGGGACAACGGGTGACTGTAATTGCGGCCCATGCCCTAGAGAGTGTTATTCGCCAGCCTCCCGACCGATGGATGTGAAATGCTCGCATGACCCACTATCAAAGTTTGTTGCTGACAGAGAGAGTCGTCTTCGGCCAACCGGCCCTTCTCAACCCCGCCACCTTGCTGCCAGAGAACACTGAGGAGCCAGTAGTTCATACTTGTGCAGACATACTGGCTGAGGAAACTGGAGTCAGGAGTGACCTTACAGACACTCCCTGGCCTAACGGAACCACCTGGTTCACAGATGGCAGCAGCTTCGTAATTGAAGGTAAGAGGATGGCTGGGGCCGCGGTAGTAGATGGAGAGCAGACAGTGTGGGCAAGCAGTCTACCTGAGGGGACCTCGGCTCAGAAGGCAGAACTCATAGCCTTGATACAGGCCTTGAAGTTAGCTGAGGGGAAGATCATTAATATCTACACGGATAGTAGGTATGCCTTCGCCACAGCACATGTACATGGTGCCATCTATCGGCAGAGAGGATTACTGACATCGGCAGGAAAAGAGATTAAAAATAAAGAGGAAATTCTGAGTCTATTAGAGGCAGTGCATTTGCCTAAAAAGGTGGCCATCATACACTGCCCTGGGCACCAAAAAGCCACCGATAAGATAACTAAAGAAAATCAGTTGGTTGATCAGACAGCAAAGAAAGCTGCTCACAGAACCCCAATATTGCCAGTAATGAGTGAGCATGAGACCGAGCCCAGCCCCGAGGGATGCCAGTACACTAGAGAAGACTGCGAAGTCATGGATCGCCTAGGGCATACTATAGAGACACCTCAAGGATTAAGAAAGACAGGAGATGGGAAAATCATATTCCCCCAGAGAGAGGCCAAAGAATATGTAAAACAGCTCCACCGGCTCACCCATCTGGGGTCCAAACACCTGAAGAAGATAATAGAATCATCCCCCTACCATGTAATTGGGCTTCCTGAAGTTGTCAATACGGTGGTTAGAAATTGTATTCCTTGTGCCAGAATGAATGCATGTTCCAACCACCACCCCCCTGGTCGAAGATTGCGAGGTGATCGACCTGGAGCTTACTGGGAAATAGACTTTACCGAGATAAAACCTGCCAAATACGGAAATAAATATCTATTAGTTTTTATAGATACCTTCACAGGATGGGTAGAAGCTTACCCAACTAAGGCACAAACTGCCAACATAGTGGCCAAGAAGATATTAGAAGAAATTTTCCCCAGATTTGGAATCCCCAAGGTAATCGGATCTGACAACGGGCCCGCCTTCGTTGCTCAGGTAAGTCAGGGACTAGCCAAACAAATGGGGTTCAGTTGGAAATTACATTGTGCATATAGAACCCAAAGTTCAGGACAGGTAGAGAGAATGAACAGAACTCTAAAAGAGACCTTGACTAAATTAGCCTTAGAGACTGGCGGGAATGACTGGACAGCCCTCCTTCCTTTTGCCCTGTTCCGGGTAAGAAATACCCTGGGACGCTTTGGACTAACCCCCTATGAGCTTTTGTGTGGAGGACCGCCCCCCCTTGTGGAAACAGGAAAGATACATAACCCTGATGTTGTTCTTTCTCAATCTTTATTCGCCCGCCTAAAAGCCCTAGAAGTAGTTCGCCGACAGGCATGGGAACAATTGAAAGAAGCTTACTCCACTGAGTCCACCACCGTCCCTCACCAGTTCCAGGTGGGAGACGCGGTCTACGTGTGCAGACACCGTGTTGGGAACCTCGAACCTCGGTGGAAGGGACCCTACCTAGTCCTGCTGACAACTCCCACTGCAGTGAAGGTCGAGGGAATAGCCGCCTGGATCCACGCCTCCCACCTAAAAGCGGCACCAAAGGCGGAAGAAGATGAGTCCTGGCACGTGGAAAAGACTGATAATCCTCTTAAGCTTTGCCTGCGCCGTAACCCTGACCCCAACTAACCCCCACGCCCCCCAGCAGTTAACCTGGCTCCTTATTGACCCAGATACAGGTACCATCCTTAACCAAACTCGAAACACCGCCCCTCCTGGGACATGGTGGCCAGATCTCTACTTTTGCCTCCGCCAAATAAATATGGGAGTCAAAAGAACACTCCCGAACTTGGCCCGCAGTTATGGCTTCTATAGCTGCCCAGGCACTGATAAGGGACGATATTGTGGAGGAATACAAGATTCTTACTGTAAGCAGTGGAGTTGTGTTACATCTAATGATGGGGACTGGAAATGGACCACGGACTCCTCCCGAGATCAGTTGAACTTCTCTTACGTAAATTCTGGGCCAGGCAAGTACACCACGATAGAGTTATATAAAGAAAAAAATTGCTCCCCTAATGATTTAGATTTTGTGAAAATAGGCTTTACTGAAAAAGGAAAAAAGGAGAGTACCGGCAAATGGGTAGCAGGTATGAATTGGGGAATAGTTTTTTGGAAATATGGGGAAGGAGAAAAATCCACCCTGACAGTTCGATTAAAAATAGAGACTCCATCGGCCCGGCCAATTGGCCCCAACGGAGTGTTACCCGAACAAGGGCCACCAGCTAAAAGCCCTCCCAAGCCACTGCATCCCCCTCAGGAGAGGACAGAGACCCCTACCACCCCCAGGATAGAGTCTGCCTCTGTGCTAGCTACCCCAGCCCCTCCACCCAGTACAGGGCAGAGATTGCTGAATTTGATACAAGGAGCCTTCCAAGTCCTGAATAGTACAAATCCTAATGTCACCAAGTCATGCTGGCTGTGCCTGGCCTCCAGTCCTCCTTATTATGAAGGCATAGCTACTCTTGGAATTTACAATAATACAACTAGTCATAATTCTTGTAGCTGGGGATCGGGTAGCAAGCTTACTCTCACTGAAGTTTCAGGAAAAGGAATGTGCCTTGGTACTCCTCCTAGAGCATACCAACATTTGTGTAATAACACTGAGAAAATCCCCCAAGCTTCTTCCAATTATTACCTGGTGCCCAGCTTGGATAAGTGGTGGGCCTGCAGTACTGGCTTAACTCCATGTGTTTCCACTGCTGTTTTTAACAATTCCAAAGATTATTGTGTGTTAGTACAGCTAGTGCCCCGGGTCTTCTACCACCCTGAAGATTCCTTTGTTGCTGAGTTCGACCGCCGATCCCCCAGGTACAGAAGAGAACCAGTCTCTCTAACTCTAGCTGTTCTTTTGGGCTTGGGAATAACAGCTGGAGTAGGCACTGGAACTGCTGCTTTAATACAGGGACCCCAACATTACCAAATGTTAAGAGCTGCAGTAGATGAAGATTTGAAAGCTTTAGAGCAATCTATTTCTAAGCTAGAAGAATCCCTGACTTCCTTGTCTGAGGTAGTATTACAAAATAGAAGGGGGTTAGATTTATTATTCTTAAAGGATGGAGGATTGTGTGCTGCATTAAAAGAAGAGTGCTGCTTTTATGTAGATCACTCTGGGGTTATCAAAGATTCTATGGCTAAGCTAAGAGAAAAATTGGAAAAACGAAGATATGAAAAGGAGGCTCAGCAAGGATGGTTTGAAAAGTGGTTTAACCATTCCCCTTGGTTTACCACGTTACTCACTGGACTTTCCGGACCCCTTTTAGTAATACTCCTTTTGCTTACTTTCGGGCCCTGTATCTTAAATAAGATAATAACTTTTGTCAGAGAGCGTGTTAGTGCTGTGCAAATTCTAATGTTACAAGAACGATACCACCCTGTACCAAGTGTCGAGTGTTGAGTAAGCTAAACCAGTTCCATGATTGGAATATTTCCAAAAGAAAAAGGGGGGAGTGTAAGGAAAAAAAATAATATAACTTTGTTTTGTGCTTGCATAGGCATATGTGGAAGGTCAAGTTGACCTAAAAGAAAAAAAAAGGCAATGTTTGCTTCTCTTTTCTTTTTTGAGCCAAGTTCCTGTTTTTTTTTGGAAAAAGTCTGTAACACCCCAGTGATTAAATCTTCTATGTAAGCATGTTGTATCGAAATGCCAAACCACAATCATGTTTCCGTTGACCTACTTGCCTGCATCAAATCCTATATAAGAAATAAACACCTGCTAGCCGGGGTCGAGCTCCGCTCCTGTGTGAGTTGTGAGACTCGACCCCCGCGCGGGAATACTCAATAAACCTCTTGTTTCTTACAGCAAGATTGGTCTCCGACGAGTATTTGGGTCGCCGTCCTTCCCGGGGATGAGCAGGGCCTAATACTTAGGTCTTACAGACCCAGGAATGTCACTCCTAGGAATTTACCCAAAGACTGCAGCAGCCCAGTTTCAAAAAGACAGATGCACCCCTATGTTTATCGCAGCACTATTTACAATAGCCAAGAAATGGAAGCAACCTAAGTGTCCATCAGTAGATGAATGGATAAAGAAGAGGTGGTACATATACACAATGGAATATTATTCAGCCATAAGAAGAAAACAAATCCTACCATTTGAAACAACATGGATGGAGCTAGAGGGTATTATGCTCAGTGAAATAAGCCAAGCCGAAAAAGACAAGTATCAAATGATTTCACTCATATGTGGAGTATAAGAACAAAGAAAAAAACTGAAGGAACAAAACAGCAGCAGACTCACAGAACCCAAGAATGGACTAATAGTTACCAAAGGGAAAGGGACTGGGGAAGATGGGTGGGAAGGGAGGGATAAGAGGGAAAAAGGGGCATTACGATTAGCAGGCGTAATGTTGGGGGGCACGGGGAGGGCTGTACAACTCAGAGAAGACAAGTAGTGATTCTATAGCATCTCACTACACTGATGGACAGTGACTGTAATGGGGTTGGTGGGGGGGACCTGATGAAGCAGGTAGTTTAATAACCATAATATTGCACATGTAATTGTAGAATAATGATACCAAAATAAATTATATTTAAAAAGAACGAATAAATTAAGTGCAAACTTATCTTTAAGGTGGAATCCTTCTTGCCTTTTACTGTGTTATGGCTGGGCTTGCATGCTAAATTAGTTTGCCCAGTTTGCAAAATCACTTCATCAGATCTGAAGGAGGAAAGACAGCACATAAGCCTAGGCCTTTTAGCATGTTAAAGTGAATCTTACACATGATTATAAATGATTAGCATAAAATAAACATGTGCTAGTCTTCTTTATCTGGGGTATATTAACTGATCTCACTGAAGAATGACTCTAGAACTGAATGTTTAACACAGAGTTTTAGTAGGGGGGGGGGTTCCTTGCATATAGTTACATTGTTCTGTCTGCAAATATCCTGCCTTGCTTTTTCCGGAGGCCCTCACCCTACTCTGAGTACACCCACGGTCCCTGTCTCAAAACTATCCAAGTAGGAACGCATCAGCCTGTTGTTCTCTGTATTTCCTTCCCTACCACCTCTCCAAACCACTGAGTGAGTATAGATAATAGCGTTCACACAGGGTGTTTTAGCAATTCCTTTCCCAAAAGACAGTATTTCCTATGACTTTTGACACAAAGATATTTACAAAGTGATATTTTGCTGCCTTTATTTTAAACATATGTTGGAAACTTCAAAATATCTAGACTAGCTATTTCAAATGAGGGCTTTGCTTGTCCACTATATACAGAGCAGTACTGAATAAACTGCACACACGTCAACAGTTATAATCTGAAAGTGTCTTTTACATAAACATATCCTGGCATAAAGCCCTTCCTTCTTCTCTCCCTCCTCCACCAACCCAGTGGGCTATAATGCTCAAATTATCAGGAGACAATCTTTCTGGGAATTTTAACACAAAACGTATAAAATGTATTCGTTTAACACCTATACTTTTATCATAGACTGGAAATCTCCTTAATTTCTGGAAAGACCTGATGCTGTAAACTAGGAATTGTTTGTCCATTATATGCCCTATTACACACATAGTAATGTAAAATAAAATGTATGAACCTAAGGTGTTGTGGGAAAACAAAGGGTGAATAATGAATGATGTAGAAAAACAGAGGGTGAATGATGTGGAGAGAACAAAACTTTCTGGGTTCCTTTAACTGTTTTGCGAAAACATTTATCACAGTTGAAAAGGTCAGCCGCTCTCAGCCCCCTCCCCTTTCTCTGCTCTTTCTGACCCCCTCTTTCACCCTGCTTGCTGCACACATAGAAATGCCACAGATATGGAAGTAGAAAAATAACAAATTGCTCCCCTGGCCTTTGTTCGGGGCTCAGACTTTTGGAGATTACTCTCCTCTGAGCCCACTGGTGTGAAATAAACCTCCACCAAGACCTCCGAGTGCCGCTTGGTTCTTCCATCAGGGATCCAGTCCAGGTTTCCTTAACATTTTTAGGGATAATGGTTAATGTTAGAACCCAGAACTGCCTCCAGGCATAGAAAGCCCCCACCCTTTGTATCACCTGCAGAAGCTGCACCCCAGTCTTGAATCCCCCTAAGGCCTCACCCCCAACCTAGTTCTAAGAAAAATGTGTTCTAGTTACTGGAAAACCCACCCATTGTTCAAGTGACCCTCATTCTAGATAGTTTCCCTAGCAACGACCAGCCACCCGACCGTAAAGGGCAAAGGTAACCTGCCCTTACCATAAAAGGTACCTACTTCCCTTTACCTACATATCTTCTAAGTTACATCAGCCGGCAACTCGGCGCCAACTGAGCTCAACCTATAGAAAATGTACAAGACATACTTGTTTTAAACCATCCAATCAGCACCCCCTCTTCCTGAACCCTGTAATGCAAAGTCACGGGACCAACTTCCCACTCAAATTCCTTTATAAGCAGCTTCCCCCTTGCTGCCATTGCTGCTCTCTCCTTCAGAGACAGCCATTCTGTCTTTCAGGCAATAAACTTCGCTGCTGGAGCTCTCATGCCCTCTCTTCCTGAATGAGTGAATTGGGTAGCTGAAGAACCCCCCTTTCAGTTAATCTGCCTAAGTATAAGCACACTTGCATACAGCCCTTTGCAACTGTGTCTCCTCTCTCCTCCCCCCAAACCAGGGTGCAAACCCAATGTTCAAACAGGTGGCTGGGCTATCCTGAAAGCAATAAAAAGCAGTATTTCTTACAAATTTGATCAAAAATATTTACAAAATGTGTTATTTTACTACCTCTACTTTTAGCATATATCAAGCACTTCAGGACAGAAAGACGAGATGTTTCAAAAAAGTACTTAGCATTGTCAGCTATATATAGTGAGGAATAAAATGCACTTAGAGAGCAATGGTTTTAGCGTGAAAATGACCATTCTGGCACAGAAGCATCCTCTCTTCCTCTTCACGGCCTTCTGCTCCATGTCCTCTAAACCAGGGAACAAACATGGATGTGTGTTGCACCTGATGTTGGTTCTAGAGGTGGTCTAACAATTCCATTTCAAAAAGTCATTTCAGAAAACATTTATTTTCTATATTTTTAAAAAACAAATGGGTCACTTGCAAGCCCTATAATTTTCTAACACTAATGTCATGCAGCCTCTTTATATCTAGAAAGCTGACATGTAGGTTGGTGGGGGGGGTTGGAGAGCTGCATTTTCCTATTAAATGTGACAGGCCTTCTATAAAGACCAACAAATCTTCCTTAAGGAAGGTGGGTGCTTCCTATTGGCCCAATGCTGTATGTTATTCCACCATTTCTGGCCTCCAGTGTTAAGACCAAGGGTTCCAACGGTTCCAACGGCTTCAGCGTTTCCAACGGTCATTGCCACAGGCTGGGTTCCAGTCGAGCCCTGAAAACTGTTGCCCATGTGGTCTGGAAGAGGGCTTGTTTTTGTCCAATTGGCCTGAGCAGCCCCCCGTCCAGGTACTGGATCTGCACAGTTCCTTGGCCGAACGCGGAGCTGGCCAAGCTTGCGTCTGTCTAGACCTGCCTCCCCACCTCCATGCCCTTCCGGTGGCTGCCATCATTCTGCCCAGCACACGCGCCACCCAAAGGCGCTGTGACCTCCAGGGCCTGATGGGAATTTGCTGCGGCACCAACCCAAGAGGGTGTCGCGTGCGGCTGCGTTCAGGCTTAGCGAGACTGCCGAGGCCAAGAGGCTGTGGGTTTGGAGGGCTTGCTGCTGCCTTAGGGCCTGCGCGGGCGGTGGGCTGCAGCCATCCAGGGGCCTCAGCTCATCCGCGGGCCTTAGGCCAACAGCCTGCTTTTTGCTGTGCTGACTGCCGGGAATCGGCTTTTGTCCTCCGTTTTTAACTGAAGCAGCTTAGCCAAAGTTGTTTGCACTAAATAGCCCTGAGTTCCGCCCCACACTTTCAAGTTAGTCTTAATCCACAGGATCTTAGTCACTGCACTGGGGAGGTGAGAGGAAATACTCTTTTGCAATCACTAACTTTTTCTAAATATTTGGGCTACTTGAAGTTGTTTTCTGTTACTTGCAAAACATCCAATCTCATAAAGTCTGTCCTTTCTTCGTGGAACAACTTTCCTTTTAGGGCAACTTCTCTGTGAGCCCCCCATTTGGCAATTACTGTCAAAATTTAATACACAGATACTATTTAACTGAGCAGTTTTCACTTCAAGGTCTTTTAATTTCTGAACTAGGAGGACAAGACTGAAAAGATATTCACTGTGTTAGAAAAAAGGATGGGATATCTTCCAATGTCTTCTAGTTGGGAACTGGTGAAATTAATTACTGTATGTCAACACAGTAAAATATGGTCCAGTTTTTAAGAATGAGCTAGCTCTGTGCTGATATGGAAAGAGCTTCAAGACATGTTATGTCTGGATTGATAGACTGGTAGGATGAGCCTATGCGTGCAATAATCAAAACTCTAAATTTGTGCCTATGTATAGGTGTGTGTGTGTGCATGTGAACATGTGTGTAAATATGAAAATCTGTAAAGTCATGCTAGGAAGGTTAGAGAGGGGTGTGAGTAAGTTTATGAAGACAGAATTTCAATTTTTACTGTATAGAATATGCTTCTATATGGTTTGTGCTACTTTTTAAAAAAATCAAAATCATTTAATGGATTTGCAGTGCTTTTTAAAAATATTCACACAAATTCTAGAACACTCCACCATTTAAGAGGTAAATTTTAATTCTCCTTGTGAATGTGGGATGTTGCAGGTTAAGTTGTGCTTTCCTGCTCAGACCTGGAATCAATTATTTCTCCAAGAAGCTCTGGTTTCTTGGGGTGGAAAATAACATGTATTGCGATTAGACTGGTCACTGTTTCTTGTTTTTTTCAGTGGGGAAGTTAAATATACATATTTTTGTTTTCAAAAGAAAATATAGATTATGAATTTGTGATACCCTAGAGTTAGCACAAGGAAAGCCATTTTGAGACAATCTACCTCATTTTGTAATTGTGCGGCCTAAGCTTAAACCCGAATTACTAGAAAAACCACACAACGTTCCAATAACCCCTACCCCAGATAGTTCCCCTAGCAATGACCAGTCATCAGACCACAGAATGGAGCTCAAAGATCCAGATGCCCCTAAAGATAACATACCTTGCATGATACAGCAAACAGCTTATGGTCAGGCCAGCCAGACTCAACCAATGAAAAATGCACAAGACATGCTTGCTTAAAAGCTAACCAACCAGCATATGCCAGGTTGGAGTTCTCCTTAGCCTTGCAATGCATAAAAACCCTGCCTAACCTGGGCTCCAGGCTCACAATCCTGACCCGCTGCGTCGGTGAAGGTTGTGGGTCTGAACTCGAGCTTGAATAAATACTCTCATGTGCTTACATGGGTGATGGCTCCTCGGTGGTCACTGGGGGACTCGCGATCTGGGCACAACAAATTCACCATGTACAAAAAGTCATTTGGATGAAGGTGCTTTCATGATGTAGATGAATACCCAGTTTCTCATTCTCATTTTTTCAACTATCTTTTTAAAGGTTAGTTGCTAAGGACACATCATCAAATTTTTTCTTTTGGTAAAGAATCTTCTATTTTAGTTGGAAAGACAGAAATAATTACCCTCTTTTTTTCTAATATAGTTACTTGTCTCTGAATCATTCAAATTGAGCTGTTGCATAACCAAAATTAGTATCTTTTTTTAGTCTAGCTAAATATTTTTAAAATAATATTTTTGAGACAGAAAAATAAAAAGAATAAAAATATTCTATAATCCCAGCACTCAGAGGATCACTATTATATTTTTAATACAATTATATATATACATGATAAGTAGTACATGACAGTGTTAGCTACTCATGGATGGGAAGAGTCAATATTATTAAGATGTCAGTTCTCACCATATTTGTCTATGTATTCAATAAAATCAAGATAAAAACCACTGCAGTTTTTTTCATGTAAAGTGACAAGTGGATTCTATCATTTTTATGAGAATGAGGAGGATGTAGAATAGGCAAAACAATTTTGAAAAAAGAATAACAGAGATGGAGGATTTATACCCTCTGAATTTGAGACCTACTGCAAAGCCATAATTGTCGGGGGCCAAGCTACTCGTGCTGCTTGACAAAGTCCAGGCTCGAGGATGCCTTCAGAAGATCTGGAAGCCTCCCAGCTGGCCCTTGTTATTTCCCGCTATATTATTAACTTTCCCATGAGCTTCATTACTTGGAGCTCTAACAAAAAGTACACCGTAATTCTCAGAAATATAACAAGAATTTACCCCCCTTTTATTTTCAGTTTTACTCCAAATACTTAAGGCAGGTAGCCAAAGCTCAAGGAAAGCTCACCCTACCTCTCCTGCTTACTCAGAAGAAACTCCCTCTTTGGAACATATACAAGGTTGCCCCCTTTCTGCCCTAATATTACAGCAGAGAAGTTTTATAAGAAATTACAGCATAAAGAGATATGGGAACCAGGACTGCGGGGAGGACCCTCTCCTGACTCACCAATTGCCCAGAAAAGAATTAGTAATAAGCTTCCTTTTCCCACTATAGAAGGACCCCCTAATGTAGCTGTAGAGATTTTGAGTAGAAAAACGGTACTTTTCTAAAGGTAAACGTAGTATGGGAAAAATTAATTGATGGACTCTGTCTCCCAGCCCTATTTCATATACTAGGGTTCATGATCTATACATGAATAGGTAGTTTTTGATTAATAGAACAATGGTTAGTACAGTTCAAGTTTTTTTTATATATATAGAAAAGAATTAAAAGAAATAGGCCCAGCTAGTGTTTAAGTGAGAAACAAAAGGAAAGGTGTGCTTGTGGGAGCTTGTTCACTGTATTGGAACTTGTTCGTTGCATGGTGATAATCATTTCACGAAAAAAAAAAAAGGAAAGGTGTGTTAATCAGTAGAATGCTTACTGGAGTAGAAATGGTTAGGGGGAGTTGATAAGTAATCAAGGACAGAACAAACAAGACCAAGACAGCTTTTAGGACCTAATTGCCCTTGCTATTGTTTCAATACCATGTAAGACTCCGCACCCCAGGACACTGGAGACCGCAGGAAATTGAGTTTAGAATTAGTTAATGGTTGTCTGTTAAATTCCCCACTCAGAATTCTATTGATTGTTAACTTATATAAAATAACCGACTGCTAGCCTTATGCTAGGAGATGCTTGCACCTTAGTCAGTGTGGGTGTCTCCTCATTCGCCGACGCCGTCTCACTCCCCTTTGATACCTCACCCCAGCTGGAGCTGGACTCCCGGCACATAATAATCAAAACCATGAGGTATTGGCATGAGGATAAATATTTAAATAATAGGAACAAAAAGGGAGTCCAGAAATAGATTCAGATGTATATGGTCAATTGCTTTTTGATAAAAGGGCTATGGTAATTCGAAGAAGGAAAGAATAGTCTTTTCCACAAATATTACTGAAACAAAAAAATGAATCTTGATCCTAACTTCACACTATCTATAGAAATTAACTCAAAATTGATCTAGATCTAAATAAAATTTAACCATCACCATAACCATACAAAAAATTATTCAGGATACTACTTTCATCCTATAATTTTACTGTTGCACTTATAATCAGCAATTATGTTATCTGTAATTTTCCCTTAAATAGAATCCAGTTATTCTATTTTGAATATGCCCGTGGAATGATACAATAACGAATATGTTGGGAAAACTTGCTAAATGAATTGATTCACTTTCATGAACTTTTACTGAGCACCTATTATATAATCAGATAATGAAAATAGGGGTATATAATGATAATGAGAGTACGGCAATGATGATTTTATTAGTAGTTATAAACAAACTTTTTTTTAAGCACTAGGGGTCAGGCACATAATACTAAAAAATAAATCACTGCTTTCAAGATGTTCATAATCAGTAGGAAGAGACAAATGAGAAAGAGACAAAACAACATAAGCATTATGCTGTGGGTAAAGTTGAAGCCACTTAAAGTGTGGGTAGACATTAGCCAGGTAAAGAAAAGGAAGAAGATTTTTCCAAATAGTTGGAGCAACAAATGCAAACTCCCAAGTCTTGATGTAATATGGTATTTTTATATCAATAATAATATAGCCTATGGAGAGGCTGGAGATCAAGGGCTAGAAATGAATATGATAAACTAGGCAGGGGTTACTTTTTCCAGAAAATTAACACAAAAGTGTGTTTTCTTCTGCAACTGCTGTATTTCCAGATTTCTCATATGGCTTTTGAAAAAGATCCAGTGAAGACTGGAGTAAAATAAACTGTCTAACCGTGGAGTTCTATTTCACGGTTGGCAGTGCTGATAACTATGTATTATCCTGATTTCTTATGTTATAAAGTACTTTGTGGCTGCTGCAACTCCCCAGTAGACAAAGTAGTGACAATGTATATCTGTTCTTAAGGTAGGGATGTTGACCATAACTTAGGACAAAGATAGAATAAACTGGCATTTGGTAGTGCCAATTTAGTAATCACATGAATAGCACTTTAGAAAAAAATAGTAACAAACACTTATTGAGCACCTACTGTGTGTTAAATACTCTTATTAAGCACTTCTGATAGGCTTAATCCATGTAATTTAACCATGCAATAATTCTAAGAGGTCACTTTTTAGTGTGTGTTATGCATTCACGGTAATTCCCCTTTACAGGTGAGGGAACTGAGGCATGGAGACATCTCTCAGGGTACAATCATGAAAATAGAAACCACTCTGGAAATTTCAAACATCATAGTATTTAGTACAAAAAGTCAAGTGCTAAAAAGCCTTTGGAAGAGCTGGAGGAGCTACTGTCACAATAGTTTTCATTTGCGCTACTGCTTCTAGGGTTCAGAGAACAGGGAAGTTGCTGCTATTGGTGCTGCAGCTGCCACTCAGAAGCCAGAAAATACCAGAAAACCACCACTGGTGTGAGGCAGGGACTGGCAGGGAAGAGAGCCAAAGCACAAAAACACAGAATAATAATTTGTCTTTCTTCCACTTCAAATCTCAGTTATGTACATCCCACTTGGCAAAATGTAAATGAATCCAGAGCACTGGCCATAAGAGCTCTGGGAAATGTAGTTCCCAGGATCCAGCCCTGCCTTAAAAATAGCAGAGAAGGGCCACAGTAATCAAGACAATTTGGTATTGGCACAAAAACAGACCCACAGACCAGTGGAACAGAATAGAAAATCCAAACATTAACCCAAACATATACAGTCAATTTATATTTGATAAAGGAGCCTTGGATATACAATGGGGAGATGATGGCCTCTTCAGCAGCTGGTGTTGGAAAAACTGGACAGCTACATGTAAGAGAATGAAACTGGACTACTGTCTAATGCCACACACAAAGGTGTCAAGGTGGATCAAAGACCTGAATGTAAGTCATGAAACCATAAAACTCTTAGAAAAAAACATAGGCAAAAATCTCTTGGACATAAACATGAGTGACCTCTTCATGACCATATTTTCCCAGGCAAGGGAAACAAAAGTAAAAATGAACAAGTGGGACTATATGAAGCTGAAAAGCTTCTGTACAGCAAAGGACACCATCAGTAGAACAAAAAGACATCCTACAGTATGGGAGAATATATTCATAAATGACATATCCGATAAGGGGTTGACATCCAAAACATAAAGAACTCATGCACCTCAATAAACAAAAAGCAAATAATCCAATTAAGAAATGGGCAGAGGACACGAATAGACACTTCTCCAAAGAAGAAATTCAGATGGCCAACAGGCACATGAAAAGATGCTCCACATTGCTAATCATCAGAGAAATGCAGATTAAAACCACAATGAGATATCACCTCACACCAGTGAGGATGGCCAACATCCAAAACACAACCAACAACAAATGTTGGTGAGGATGTGGAGAAAAGGGAACCCTCCTACATTGCTGGTGGGAATGCAAATTAGTTCAACCACTGTGGAAAGCAGTATGGAGGTTCCTCAAAAAACTCAAAATAGAAATACCATTTGACCCAGGAATTCCACTCCTAGGAATTTACCCTAAGAATGCAGCAGCCCAGTTTGAAAAAGACATATGCACCCCTATGTTTATTGCAGCACTATTTACAATAGCCAAGAAATGGAAGCAACCTAAGTGTCCATCAGTAGATGAATGGATAAAGAAGAGGTGGTACATATACACAATGGAATATTATTCAGCCATAAGAAGAAAACAAATCCTACCATTTGCAACAACATGGATGGAGCTAGAGGGTATTATGCTCAGTGAAATAAGCCAAGCCGAAAAGACAAGTATCAAATGATTTCACTCATATGTGGAGTATAAGAACAAAGAAAAAAACTGAAGGAACAAAACAGCAGCAGACTCACAGAACCCAAGAACGGACTAATAGTTACCAAAGGGAAAGGGACTGGGGAAAATGGGTGGGAAGGGAGGGATAAGAGGGAAAAAGGGGCATTACGATTAGCAGATGTAATGTTGGGGGGGCACGGGGAGGGCTGTACAACTCAGAGAAGACAAGTAGTGATTCTATAGCATCTCACTACGCTGATGGACAGTGACTGTAATGGGGTTGGTGGGGGGGACCTGATGAAGGGAGTAGTTTAATAACCATAATATTGCACATGTAATTGTAGATTAATGATACCAAAATAAATTATTTAAAAAAATAGCAGAGAAGGGTATATGAGAAAGAATGCTAGTATCCATTTTCTATTGGTGCCATACCACTTAGCACAAATTTTGTGGCTTAAAACAACACCCACTCATTATCTTACAGTTCTGTAAGTCAGAAGCCCACTGGACTCAACTGGGAACTCTTTAGGGTCTCCTAAAGTTGTAATCAAGGTGTCAGCCAGCCATGCCCCTGGGGAAGAATCTGCTTTCAGGCTTGTTCAGGATGTGGGAAGAATTAATTTCTTTAGTGTGATTTCCATGTGGTCCCTTCCATCTTCAAGCCCACACCATGGGCTGAGTCCTTCTCATGCTTCAAATCTCTATTTCCTTTCTGCTGCATCTCTCTAACTTTCTATTGTGCCTTTAGCAGTTCATAGGATTACATCGGGTTTACCTGGAAAATCCAGTCTAGTCCCTCTAGTTTAAGGCCAGCTGATTAGTAACCTTAAATACGTTTGCGAAGTCTCTTTTACCATGTAATGTAACCATGAGAGGAATACCAAGGGACAAAGATCATGGTAGTCAAAATTCTGCCTAACACAATCCTCATTGGAAGAAAACATTTCAACACAAAAGGCTAAGAGATTTGCTCAAAATTATTCACGTTCCTCAGGTTTATCAATTTTAATAATAATTACCACATACCAAGTGTCTACTACAAGTCAGAAAACGTACAAGATGTATCTCTGTTATCCAATGTATTTCTTTTAAAAAGTCAAAGAGCAAATTGAGAGACTTCACAACACATAATGTAGTGTGTTATGACAATTTAAATAACAGGTAAGTGCTTAGAATAGTGCCTGAGATGATTAAGAACTCAAATCCCTTGTTGTTATTGACATTTCAGAGATAAGATCATGAGGCTCTGAGAGGCAACCTAAGTTGCCCAGGACCACAAGGCTAATCAGTAACGCAGCCTGGTTTCAAATACAGATTGTCCAACTTCAAATGTAGAAGTAAATGGAAACATTTCATGCAATGAACTTGGTTACCATAATGCCCAGTAAATATTATTATCAACATGACACACAAAATATACTATTAGTCTAAATAGACATGACATTTCTCAAGGCTACCTACTATTGACTGGATTCAACGTCCAAATTCCTTATCTGCTCCAATTTACTTACCTCCCAACCAACACCATCTCTCTCTCAGCAATAAACTACATAAACCCTTCAATTACATTAAAAACTATTTTCCAGAACAAGTTGTGCGAAAATTGGCATTGTTTTACATTTTCTGCCCATTTCCTTAAGTGTTTGACTTAAAACGGCTAGATTCTCACATGTGTTTCCTCATTCGATCTGTCAGGATAGCATGTATGACAATTTTCCAGAAGCTTCTGGAAAATTCCATTGAACGTTACTGAGACTACCATCACGAAGAAGACACATGTCTTCCTATGAGGAAAACAGCATAGGCCTTGCATACCCCCAGGGATCCCTGGAGCACATTTTGGGAATCCCCTGGGTCAGAGTATGGTACTCTGTTGATGACCTAAATTTCCAGATCGTCTGGGCTTGTCAGTAGTTACCAGTAGGAGGCAAGGGCTCTACCAGCTCTATGGGTGATGAGGCGAGCTTTACGAACTCGTCTATTTCCTGTTCCTGGCACATAGCGGGCACTCAACAGCTGAGGGTGATTATCGGGCAGCAGGGCAGGTCTTGTGAAATCTGAGATCCTTGGGACAGCTTAGGAAACCCAAGAAACCACCACTAGGCCATGGCTGCTCGCCCGGTCACAACCTTGAGTTCTCAAAAAATTCTGTCATCAAGATAATGTTTTAATCCACGATTTAAAAATTCAGATCGGTTAAACTGTGTTCTGCAGCCCGGCTACCTGTTTTTTTGTAGACAAAGTTTTACTCATAATGATTTTCGAAAAACTTCCCAAGTCTTCGCACAAGTCACAACAAAGGCCTAACTGAGGGGCTTGGTCGGAAGCCCAAACGGGCTGACAAGACAGCAGCACTCAAGGGAGCGAACCCCGGAGCCCCTCAGGTAACTTCCACTTCCCAGCAGCCCTGGCTCCGCCCGCCCCGCCCACTCCACACACTCGTCTCTGATTGGCTGAGTTGCCCACGTTCGCGCTGCCATTGGCCTGGAATCCAGCGCGCGGGGTACCGAGAGACTTACCTCCGCTGTTCGGGGCTGGTGAGTTACTGTGTGTGCGGCGGTGGCGGTGGGAAGAGGTTCCTGTGAGAGGCGGCTGGCGCGGCCCCGCTGTAGGTACGTTGGAGCCGCGCAAGAGTCCCGCGCTAGCGGCGGTTGGCCGGGGTCGGGGGTTGCGCCGGCGCCGGAAGCTTCTTCGGGGGCCGACCGCAGATGCCAGGGAACGCCGCGCGAGGAGGGCGGTTGCGGCGGGGCTGACTGAAAGGTGCCCGCGGAGGCGCTGGGCGTCTGACCTGGTCGGAAGACAGCCGCCGAAGGGCGAACGGACGCCTCTCCACTCCTTTCCGAGCGGGCCTCGGGGGGAGTGGGAGTGCTTCGCGGCCGCGCGTGGAGCCGGTCCAGCGTGGGAGCCGGGCTGCGAAAGGACACGCCTCGGAGTTTTGTGCTTGCCGAGTAAGTAAAAGCGTCGGACGTGACCGGTCCACTTTCCCAGGCGAACGGGTCACACGGAGGCCCCCAACCCCAACTTCTGCGTTCCTTTGCCAAATTTCCTTGAGTTGTTAAATTTTTCTGAAGAAACCGGGGCCAGAACAGTTCACTGGATTTCACCCGACGGCGGGGAGACTTCCCTTGATAAATAGTGTTAGGAAGTCGGCACTAGGACATAAGGGATATTTAAATTGAGCAACACGCCAAAATGCCTTTTTAAATGAAGGAACCGGAGCACCTGCAGACCTTACAGTACAGGGATGCTGGTGTACTGGAAACTGGACCCAGCGCGGAAAGAGACGAACGGCACTCCATCAGGGATCAGAAAAAACTGGTTTATTACGGCACCAGTGCGGCCTCAGCAGAGTCCCCTCCAAAGGCTGAGCACGGTGCTGCAGCGAGCAAGGCTTTTTTGTACAAGCAGTCTTCCGGGATGGGCGGATCTTTAGGCAGTTAAGTGGGCCACTGGGCAGGGAACGCCCCCAGGGGACATTCCTTAGGTTGGCTCGGCTTAGTGGGGGCAGGGTTCATTTCTTCACACTGGGATTTACTGAGGAAAGCTCTGTAGCGACAGAGATGAATCTTTAACACAGAAGTTCATTGTTACAAGTTAAAAAAATTTTCTTATTGCCCCTCCCACACCTGCTCTCTTCATTGTTGGGAAGTTCAAGGATGTGGTCCAGTACCGAGGAAGCAATTGTTTTTCTTTGCTCTTCTGACAAAGACCTTGCTGCGCTGGGATACTGACTTCACCTTTCCGTGTTACTGTGGTGAATTTGAAGTTTCTAATACTGCGCTGGGAGTACTGACTTCCATTTTTCCGTGTTAACTGTGGTGAGGATGAAGTTTGTAACGTTTTAAGCCAGCGTATGTTGCTTTCTTGGTGACACGTTAGTTTTTACCGCTCTGAAGACTTAAATGTGGTCAAGATCTAGAAAAAGATCATTGTTATGAATAATTTATTCGAAATAAACCTTTAGGACAATTATGTCATATCCATTAACAGACTGATGTTCCAGATTGGGATTTAATACTCTCTTTCCTTAAGATTTTGTCATATATTTACTTATGTAGTCTGTAAATGATCTGGGACATAACTATTTGCAAAACAGATGGGGAAAAACATTCAAGGTAATTTGTATCACAGGCAAGCTATTGAAAATGCAAAACCGAAGCATCTGAATGGATTACACAGAATTCAGCTTTAGTGAAGTATGCCTCCTTAGTTAATCCTTCAGTTCATTTTTAGAAATGTTGAGTTTGACCCTAAGCAAATGTATCTACTTAACTCTAAGTCTTATCTGTGGATTTGTACAGACCACATCCTAAGACTGACTTCTGCCTCAACAGAAATGCAGGAACAGTGCCTTTTGGAAATGACTTGCATCTTTTAAGAATTGGAGTATCTTAGGTACACCTTGAATTTTCTGCTCTGCTTAACTTACTGACTCTTGTACTTTACCTCAGCCTTAAACTCCACTGTATTTTCTTGTACTTATTATCTTGAATTCTGCTATGAAAATATTGCATGATTCCTACCTCCTTACTTGTGCATATCGTAGTTCTCTTCCAATGGGTGTATACAGATGTATTTCATTTGATGTAATCGAATTTTAAGTAATACGGAATAGTTAAAAATAAAACTTTAAATGCACAGGAGTATTAGTTCTCATTAAGTTTAGTGAGATATTAAGTATAAAATACAAAGAACCATATTCTTCTTATTCTGTCACATATTATTACATAATATAAGTATTTTCTCTGAGGCTTAATTAAACCTCGACCCATACCTTAAAATGCATTGCTATAGACTCAAATAATTTCGTATATTCTTTAACTTTACCGATCTAAGTAGGACAGAAAGATTGTAGTCAGGCAATACCCAGAAAGAAATAAATTTCACTCTGGGTGGGGGAGCTAATCAGATATAATTTGAATTTTTGAACCACTGATTAAATTTCTAGGGCTATAAAGTAGGTTTATATACACATCTTTCTAAATTTAACCATTAGTTGTATAGAGGCACTATTTGTATCTGTTAGATGTAGTGCCATTAGTATACTTCTGAGGCTCTACTATGTGTGTATATAGTACTGCTCCTATGAAATAGTTTATGGGATAACTATGGCAAAAGTTGCCAAGCCTTGGGGGGCTTTGCAGGAATTCATTTTTATAAGTTGGGTATCCGTTTAACCGTCATTTAATGAAGCTATATGAAAGGCATTTTGCTGTCCTCAAAGCTCATGACTAAAAGTATGTATTTGTAATGGGAAATTAAGACCAGGAAGTAGTTCTCTTGGGGCTTCCCTGAAGAGGTGACATTTAAACATGACCTCGAAGGACTGTAAAATTAGGGAAAATATTGGTATATGATGGTTAAGATGAATTTGAGATAAAATTTGATAGCTTCAGGAAAAACAATATCTCACAGGAAAGATAACATCGTTGTGATAATCTGGTTATGTAGAAAATATTTGCCTATAACAGCTTAAGTATTGATGTAACTACAAATGTGATGACAAGACTTACAGCATTAAATCCTCATCTGTAAGTACAAGTACTTGATAATGGCTAAAATTTGTGATTCAAGAAATACCGTATGGATATATTATTTAAAAATACTGAAACTTAAAACAAAATTTAATTAAAAGAGATTGCAGCTAGGCATTAAGGAATATGAACAAGCAACTACTCTATTTCATTATGAGCATTATATACTGCTTCATTTTATGCTATTTACATTGATAAACACTGTTTTAAAGTCAAAATTCTACTAGCACTTAGAAGATACTGATGCTGCTGCTCTGTGGACCATACTTAGAGCAGTAAAGATTAGTTCATAGTCATTATGAGGTTGCCACCTGGCACAAGTTGGTCAAGTTTTGTCATTTTGTTGATCACTATATAATCCTTAACGTAATCCTTTCTCTTCATAATACCTTACCTAATTTGTACTTGTGACATGAGATTTCCTTGCGTGTTAAGATGCTGGGTTCAAATACTGGCTTTGAACTGTTTCCTTGAACAAGTTATTTAACCTAACATAGGTTCTTTGCTTTTTTTAAGTTTTTACTTTTTAGGAAAAGGTAGAAAAAGATTTGGTCAGTGGATTTTCTTAAAATATAACAAGAATTGCCGTTTATTTAAAGTGTTTATAATGTATTAAGATACTATCACAGCAAGAAGCAATATCAGAGATAGAGACATTTCATAATAACCAGTCCATCTTCAGGAATAGAGAAAATAAACTCAAATCAATATGTACTCATACCCTGAAACTATATAAAGGAGAAAACAACAATGAAAAGTGGCACAAAAACAGACCCACAGACCAGTGGAACAGAATAGAAAATCCAAACATTAACCCAAACATATACAGTCAATTAATATTTGATAAAGGAGCCTTGTATATACAATGGGGAGATGACAGCCTCTTCAGCAGGTGGTGTTGGCAAAACTGGACAGCTACATGTAAGAGAATGAAACTGGACTACTGTCTAACCCCATACACAAAGGTAAACTCAAGGTGGATCAAAGACCTGAATATAAGTCATGAAACCATAAAACTCTTAGAAAAAAACATAGACATAAATATGAGCAACTTCTTCATGAACATATCTCCCCGGGCAAGGGAAACAAAAGTAAAAATGAACAAGTGGGACTATATCAAGCTGAAAACCTTCTGTACAGCAAAGGACACCATCAGTAGAACAAAAAGAGATCCTACAGTATGGGAGAATATATTCATAAATGACATATCCAATAAAGGATTGACATCCAAAATATATAAAGAGCTCACACACCTCAACAAACAAAAGCAAATAAGCCAATTAAAAAATAGGCAGAGGAGCTGAACAGACACTTCTCCAAAGAAGAAATTCAGATGGCCAACAGACACATGAAAAGATGCTCCACATCGCTAATCATCAGAGAAATGCAGATTAAAACTACAATGAGATATCACCTCACACCAGTGAGGATGGCTAACATCCAAAACACAAACAACAACAAATGTTGGCGAGGATGTGGAGAAAAGGGAACCCTCTACACTGCTGGTGGGAATGCAAATTAGTTCAACCATTGTGGAAAGCAGTATGGAGGTTCCTCAAAAAACTCAAAATAGAAATACCATTTGACCCAGGAATTCCACTCCTAGGAATTTACCCTAAGAATGCAGCATCCCAATTTGAAAAAGACAGATGCACCCCTATGTTTATTGCAGCACTATTTACAATAGCCAAGAAATGGAAGCAACCTAAGTGTCCATCAGTAGATGAATGGATAAAGAAGAGGTGGGACATATACACAATGGAATATTATTCAGCCATAAGAAGAAAACAAATCCTACCATTTGCAACAACATGGATGGAGCTAGAGGGTATTATACTCAGTGAAATAAGCCAAGCTGAAAAAGACAAGTATCAAATGATTTCACTCATATGTGGAGTATTAGAACAAAGAAAAAAACTGAAAAAACAAAACAGCAGCAGACTCACAGAACCCAAGAACAGACTAATAGTTACCAAAGGGAAAGGGGATGGGGAAGATGGGTGGGAAGGGAGGGATAAGGGGGGAAAAGGGGCATTACGACAAGCAGATGTAATGTTGGGGGGGGCACAGGGAGGGCTGTACAACTCAGAGAAGACAAGTAGTGATTCTATAGCATCTCATTATGCTGATGGACAGTGACTGTAATGGGGTTGGTGGGAGGGACCTGATGAAGGGGGTAGTTTAATAACCATAATATTGCACATTTAATTGTAAATTAATGATACCAAAATAAATTATAAATTGAATTGTAAAAATATATATATATATATATATATTTCACCTAAAAAAAAGGATTATACAGCATGACCAAGTAGGATTTATCCCAGGTGTGCAAGGTTGATTTCACATTCAAAAATACATTAATGTGTGATATATCACATCAGTGGAAAAAAAGAGTAAAGTCATGTGATCATGTTAACAGATGATGCTGAAAAAGCATTTTCTAACAAAATCCAATGCTTCGTGATGAAAACATTCAATAAAGTAGGGACAGTTGGGAAGTTCTTTAAATTAATGGAGAGCATCTTGTGAAAAAATCGTAACTAAGATCTTACATAATGGTTAAAGGCTGGAGGTTTTCCCTCTAAATTAGGAAAAAACAAGGATGACCACTCTGCCATGTGTATTCTACATTGTACTAGAGGTTCTAATCATGACAATTGGGTGAAAAAATTAAACAGAAGGTGCTGAGATTGGAAAGGAAAAAATGAAACTGTTGACTGATGACATGATCTTGTATGTAGAGAATGCTAAGGAATCCACAAAAAAATCTACTTAGAAGTAAAAACAAGGTTAACAGTGTTGCAGGATACAAGGTCAACACAGTATTCTATGGTATTTATGTGTACTTGAACAATCCAAAGATGAAATTAAGAAAAAAATGAAATTGTTTTATTTACAGTGGCATCAAAAAGAAGTGCAAACTTAAACTCTGAGAAATATAAAACATTGAAAGAAATATTTAAATAAATTGAAAGACATCTTATGTTCATGGATCAAAATACTTGACAGAATTGAGGTAGCAATACTCAAAACTGATCTACAGATTCAGTACAATTTACTAAAGTCTCAGCTGGCTTCTTTGAAGAAATTCTTAATCTGCTCTAAAAACTCATAGTTATTTGAGGAATTCAGAATAATGAAAACTTTTCTCAAAAAGAACAGTTGAAGGACTCACATATCCAGAATTCAAGACTTACCAGAAAGCTACAGTAATCAAAATATTGTGGTACTGACATAGGACAGACCTATATATCTATCAGTGGGATAAAATTGAGAATCCTGAAATAAACCTTCACATTTATAGTCAATTTTTTGACAAGAGTGACAAAACAATTCAGTAGGTTAAAGAATGGTCTTTTTGAATGGTGCTGGAACAACTGTATGTCTACATGCAAGAGAACAAATGTGAACCCCCTACCTCATGCTATTCACAAAAATTAAAATGGATCAAAGAGTTAAAACTATAAAACTTTTAAACAGGAATAAATCTTAATGACTTTAGATTAAGCGGTGATTTCTTAGGTATAATACCAAAACAAGCAACAAATGAAAAAATAAACTAGATTTTTCAAAAATTAAAAATTAGGTTTTCAAAACATACCAACAAAAAAATTGTAAAAACAGCCACAGAACATGAGGAAAAGTTTGCAAATCATATTTGATAAGGGACCAATATCTGGTAAGGTTTCAACCTAGAATTCAGCTATTTCAAGTCAATAATAAAAAGCAGGTAACCCAGTTTTAAAGTGGGCAAGCTATCTGAGTAGACGTTTCTGTAAATGTCTGTCCAATAGCACAAGGTCAGTACAAATAGCCAAAAAGCACATGGAAAGGTGTTCACTGGTCACTTGGGAAATGCAAGTCAAAATGACAGTGAGGCATTTGCACCAAGATAACTACACAAGAAAAGACACATAGTGTCGATGAAGAGGTATTAAAATTGGATCCCTCATTCACTCCTAATGTGGATGTAAATTGGTTCAGACCCTTTGGAAAAACAGTCTCACCACTTATGAAAACATTTATAAATATAGAATTACTGAATAACTCAGCAATTCCATCCTTGGGCATATACCCAAGAGAAAAGAAAACATATGTCCATGCAAAAACTTGTACATCTATGTTCATAGCATTATTCATAAAAGCCAAATTTGGCTCTGTAGTAGGATTTGAATATCCAAGGTTATTCTTGAAAGTATAAAAAAGGTAAAATCTGGGATGTAAAATTAAAAACTGAAGAAACACACCAAAAGGGGTAATGGTGAAAAGTTTACTTTTTTAAAAAGGGTAAGATTTACTCAGGTAATACTGTTTCATTCTTGACCTGTGTTTAAGGAAATGTTGACTGAAGGATGCTTTTAGAAAATCTTTATGCTAGAATCCATGCAATTGTGAAGCTTATGTAGACCTTAAAAAATAAAAAGGACATTTTCATATTAAGGTAGTACAGAGGTAACAAATAACAAAAAGTAAAACATAACAGCAACAAAGTTGTAAAAATCAGAAAGCATAAAACTAAATATAAATTAAAACTTCAATGTCATTTATCATAAATGTAACTGGGTTAATTTGTTCTATTTCAAAGACATACTAAGTAGGTTAAAATATTCTCAGTAAGTTTTATAAGAGACAGCTAAAAAAATTGATGGGATTGGCAATAGTATATTGAAAAGGAATTCCATCATCAGATAAGTAAAAAAAGGGACAGATTATATTTTTAAAGTTTAAATTTAACAGGATACTGTCAATTACACATCTGAGGGAAAACAAAATTAGATTCTTCCCTCTCACTACATGCTAAAATCAGTTCTAGATGATGGATTAAGGACTTAAATTATAAAAGACAAAGTAAACTTAAGAAAATAGAGATGACTAATCTTTCTGACCTTGTGCTATATGTAGTACAGTATCATGATTCCAAAGATGTCTGTGAAATGTAGCTTATTTGACAGCAAAGTATTCAAGCTGATAAAAGAGTTGGTTTCAGGTGATGCTGAAGATCCCCTCAATTAGAATGAGTTGTTGCTTTTTAGTCTCACAGTAATAAATTTCACTAAACCTCTCTACAACGCATAAACCTTCCCTTCACCTTTTAGGGAGTCGCCATAATTTACTTTCTTGGGCCTTTTACTGGCAGTTTTACTTGTTTTGCCTAAGCATCCTGATGGAGAGGTTTTCCAGGTAAAGTACCTCTCCTTAGCACCCTAAGTTTTGTCAACTAGCAAGGTGCACACTGTTACCACCAATTATCTCATGTTATTTATAAAATTTAATAATAATTCTGAGTTCTGCATTACTATTACATATTTTCATCACTTCAAAGCCATGGTATAGTTCCTTGTCCTTGGATAATCTAGATCAGAAAAAGGCTTCACCACCACCAGTAGGCTTCAGTATTTCACACAGTATTATGAGGTAGGGAAGGATTTTTCAGAGGAGAGATTAAGCTTTGGCCATAAAAGAAAAACAAAATGGATAAATGTGTTTGTATTAAAATTAGGAAGAGTAAAGACCACCCACAGAACAAGAGAAGATACCTGTAACTCAAAGTATTGACAAAGGATTATTACTAATAATAAGTTAGCTTTTAACAAGTTAATGAGGAAAGATACCCAATAGAAAATGAGTAATACAGAACCAGGAATTTTGCCAACAAGGAAATCTATAGCCAGTAAACATGAAAAGATGCTACTAATTAGGGAAATGCAAATTAAGAACAGTGTGATATTCATTTATATCCAAGTAGAATGGTAAAAATTAAATCTGGCTATACCAAAGGCTCAGGATGATGTGAACAGTGCTAACTCTTACACATTGCCTGTAGGGATGTAAATTAGTACCACTGCTTTGGGAAATAATTTGGTTAGCCTGTAGAGCTGAACATTTGTCCACCTTACTACTACCCAACAAACTCACTTAAGAAATGCTTGCAGATATGCACCCTGCAACAAAAATATTCATGGTAGCAATGTTAGGAAAACAAAACAGACAAAACTGGAAATGACCCTGATATCCTTCATAGTTGGATAATCAAATTTTGTTATACGGACCCAATAGGTTATTATAGTACCACAAAAGTATATGAATTATTGTCATACACAACTGCATGGATGAATTTTGGAGATAGAGTGAATAAACAGTATTGGAAAACTATAGTTTGCTTAGAAACAAGCAAAATTAAACTATATTGCTTGCATGTTATATTTATAATGAAACTATAATTTACAAAAGGCACTAGAAGTATAGCTCAATACTTAGATTACCTTGGGTTGGGGAAGAGGGGGAAGAGCACTTGGTAAACATAGTAAATGAAAAGTTACTGGTAGTGTTGAACGGTGGGTGTTTCAAAGCTATTCAGTGTTTCCAGTATGTTATGGTTTATAATCAATGAGTATCACATGTGTTTTGAATGCATCAAATTTAGAGAAATATTTACCCCAAAGTTTTCAGAGCTTTTCACTAGTCTGGGCCTTTCCTAAAGGCACAGAAGGACTATAACAAGATGTTCACAACGTTAGATGTTTTTGTAAGATTTGCAAAGAAGTAAGGTATTTTTATCTGTAATCATTTAAGACTGCTGTCTCTCTTCACATCTTCATTTCTCCTTATCTTTGTGACACCTGGCAATAGAATGGTTTCAGGCAGTTTGTGAATGGAAATTGAATTAGTGTGGGTTTAATACGATGCATTTGTGGTTCACAGTCACTTTTAAGTAAAAGTAATTGTTGCCTATCAGCCTGATTGTGATGGGAACGTGGTCTACAGTGCTTAGCACCTGGAATACATGAGTAGTAAAGAAGCGAAGGATTGAAACATACGAAGTCAAAAGGTAGTAACAAAAATTTTCCAGTTATTCTGATGTCTAAAATCATAAGTAGAGGATTTAGTTTTCCAGTCAAAAGAGAAGTTTTCTCTTGTTAGAAATATACTCAAAAACAGCACATTCAATTAGAAATTCATTGTAGTTTTCTTTTTTGAGTAGGAATTCTGCCTTCCAAATAAAACAGGAATTTTGTGTTTATAGGGCACAAAGTTGTAGCAGTACCAAGAAGAAGTTTAGGTGAACCTGATTATTTTATGCATCCTGATTATCAATTTAAAAAGTTAACAACACTAGAGGTAAGATTTGGTTTGTCTATTCTCTCTCTGGGAACTATTACAAAAGTTATGTTTATGAAGAGGCAATCAACTATGCAGTTATACATGAAAAATAGAGTTCTATATTATAGTAGGCCCTTAATGAAAGTATGCTGTTTTTCTGGATTTTGTGATGCTATGTATACATAAAACAGTTTTTAAAATTTGAATTTATTGTGATTTATTTTCTTGTTCTAAATAAATATTCACCTAACCCTTCAGCTCTCACAGATCCTGGAGCTGTATCTGATCAAACGATATATTGAACAAAAACAATATAGTAAACAAAAGCTTCAAGTAAGAAAATAGATAATGATAAATGAAAAAGTTATTTAGGTAGCTTTGGCTGGGTTATTTGTGCCTTAAAAAGTCCTAGATGCTGCTTTTGAGTTTAGTAAGTGTTCTATAGTTTGTTAGATAACTGCTCTATCGTGTAAATTCTTTTTTATTATTATTATGCCTTTTGATTGCCTTGTCATTTGGCAGTATTGCTTTCTTTTAAACCATTTCAGATCAAACAATGTTGATACTGAGGGATAAACGCTAAAATATTTTTCTCTGCTACGTAATAGGTCTTCCTTATTTATGAGAAATAATTATAAGTATTATGAAACCTAAATTGGCTTATTTGAACTGGCATCGTGTGCACGTTTTATGCTCAGGACTACTGGAAGTTATTCATAACTGCAGTACCATTTATTTTGGGAATTTGAAAATTAGGAAAAGTTTTGAAAAGCCACCACTATGTGTAGAAAATGGAATGTTTTATGTAAAATATGGCCTTTTGTCCTTATGAAGAAACACAGTTTAATCTTTAAATTATCTGAAGTATGGCCTGCTTTATTTAACCAGATTTTAAGGATTATAGCAGTGAGGTAATATAACAAAATTGGCCAAATAAATTATCAGGTTTAGGATGAAGTAGAGACTCACTAGCAATATAAATTATAAATTTATATAGTTTAGATTTATAGAAAAAATTTTAAGTTATTTGTACATTTTCAGTGACAGATGAAAATGGATGTAATTTTCAATAAAAATAATTATCTAAATTTGGAGATATAGTCTCAGCATTATTTTAATATTGAAAATAAGTTAGCTTTTGTCTGTTGGAGAAAAGCTTAAATATGTATCTTATATTGTAGGATATAAAAGATGGCAAGTCCAGATACAAGCAAACGAAAGATATTAAGAGCCAAAAAAACAATGCCTCCAAGTTGCCGGAAGCAAGCAGAGATTCTGAATAAGGCAAAGAAGGTTGAGGCCCTGAAAACAGCAGCAGTTGGAAACAATGTGTCAAGTGGCAATCAGAACTCAAGTACTGATGTCATAAGTAGCAAATGTGGACATTCTGAAAATGATGCTTCCTTATTGGACTCAAACAAAAATTCAGTATGCACACAGAAAAGTGAAGTATTTTCTCAGAATTTAACAAAACCAGTAGAAGTCATTGGTTCAGAAACAGGATTGGAATACACTGAAGAACGAGCCATATGCCTGCACCAAAAGCCACGTGAAACAGCAGAATCTCCCAGAAAACTCTTTACACAAGGGGCAAGAGATTCACAAAACATTTCTGAAAGCAATGTTGAATGTCAGGCAGATGTAAGAAAATCCTTTTTGGAACAACATGAAGAGGATTGTAATATGAAATCCATTTGCTGTCCATCTAGTACAGTTCAAGTGCCAAAGTCTATAGTAACCGATTCCTTGGATGATAAGATAATTGACAAGATACTTTCCTCTTTAAAAGCAAACTCTAATTCTGAGTCACATGATAAAAGACAAAATGGCATTTTAAGTTCAGACGCCCATTTTGTGCCTGTTGATAAAATACCTAAGGTGGCCAGTTCAATCATTTCTAGTAACTGTGCTGCTGGCATTTTGAAAAGTGAGCCCTGTAGAACCTGTCATTCCAGCATTTCAGATTGTGAATGTACATACGCAACGTGGCTGTCGTCACTTAACACTGACCATAATAACAGTAAGTCTATACTTACGTGTCTTTAGGAGAAACTAAAAGTTATTTTCTTTTGGGGGATTTTATAGTCTCAGCTATAGCAACAGTAAAGTGCATATATACAGGAAAAGAATAAATTATGACAATTATTTAACAGTATTTTGTTTCCGAACCATTCCTGTTGGGGAGGGTAATGGTAGGCCCCATATCCAAAGAGAAGTAAATTCTGGCAAAGAAGGAATCAGTCACTTTCCCTTGAGAGTACAAAAAAACGAAAGGGTTTTTTGTGGTTTACAGCAATTGTTTGGTTTATTTCATCTACATCTCTTCTTGTTTTTAAAGTTTTAATAGGTTAATAAGGAGCCTAGTTGGAAGAGAATGGGTTTTTTAATTGTTGGTAAACTCATTTCTCTCCATAGAATTGATCTGTAAATCACATGCCAAGTAAAAGCTGATAGATGATAAGAATATATACACATATACATAGAGTGAAAGAGAAATGAACCAAATAATTGACTAAAAGTTCTAAGGTTCTAAAGTCATAAAATAGCAAAAGGAAATTTCATTAGCAATAGGGTGTTTTTGTAGGTGAACAGAATATAAGAAAAAAATTTCAAAGGATCATATTTTATGCTCTTGGCTAGGCTACAGAGTGATTTAACGAGAGGAATTTAAAGTTGCTTAAAATAATATTAACATCACCTGTTAAAAATACATAGGCCTGCCTAAATAATTACTAATAAAAATAATGTAAGACTACTTAACTAACTATAAATAGATGATTAAATGCTATAGTTCATTCAGTGTTTGTTGGGATTAAATAGGTGTTAAATATGTATGAAATAAGACGGAAGGGAAAGTGTATTTGAGACCAGAAACCTACCTAAGATAGTCATCCTTTTTTAAGGATTTGCTGGCCAGAACTTTTTATATAATCACATTTTTCTAAAAAATGCTGTCATGGCCACGTTTTAGTTTTTCCATTTTCTTAGAGGGTCCCTAAATGAGAGAATTCCCCTGTTCTCCTTCACTAGAAGGAATATTTTTACCTCTGATCTTTCCATCTCCCCAAGGCCATAAACAAAAGAAGAGGATGTTTTCAGAAAACAAAGAAAATGTTAAGCGCATGAAAACTTCAGAGCAAATTAATGAAAATATTTGTGTAGCTCTGGAAAAGCAAACAGCAATGCCGGAACAGGTAAAATATTGGGCCTTACATATTTGCTTCAGAAACTTACTTTTGATTAGTAAAAAGTGGTAGAAGTTAATTGGTCTCACAATGATTAGTACAGAAGACTTTGACTTGCTGCAAAGCTGGTGTATGGAAACTGAATCAGCAGATGGAAGTATTAGGGAAAGATGATTATTTACATTACCAAAATATGTGCAGTTTCTTGAAAATGATCCTATGCAGAATAGCCTAGAGAATCTTGTGTAGGTAGAGTGCTGTGGTAGAAAAAGAATCAGCGTTCCAGTCAATATTACACTCAGATCTGTGTGAGTCGGACACTGCATAACCTTGAGCTTGGCTGAACAATCCAGTCTTTTCTGTACTGGTCTTGGGGTTCTTTGATCTACAGCTATAGCTGTTTGTAGTCTGTATCACAATTGACCACTATGTCATAGACTCAGACAACCAAGAAGTCCACTGAAGAATCCTGCTGCATTCATGTTTACTTGCCCTAATTTCCAAGCTTACACAGATAGGCTGCTTTATATGGTACTTTGCTTTATAGCCTCATTAAATGCACATTTTGTCTTCATTTTTGCCCCATTTCAACTTGTACTACAGTTTTCATATATGTCTGATCAACTCTGAGTGTAAGAATGAGCTTCTGTTTTAGTAGATCCTGTAATCAGGACCTGTTTGGGTGATCATATGTATTGCTATTTTACTAACACTAAAATGTCAGGATTAAAAGTCATTATGTGGTAGATTAATGTCAGCCGCAAAGAACCAAAATATACCAATCCAAACTATTATGCTGTTTCAAAAACAAAAACATTACTGTTTTCTAAAATAGACCACTGCAATTATATAGTTACGTATATGAATGTGTAGTCACTAATAAGTGGAAACTTCTTTGAGACACTCAGATAGAACAGCTTAAAAGTTGTGTCAACAGTTCTTCCCTTTCTACCTCTTTTTTTCTTCCAGGAAGATCAAATGAGACACTAATAAAAAAGATGTAAATGTTCTATTGTGTGCAGGGAAGGGGTAGCAGAATTATGGTAAGCATGTATCTAGTTTAAGAAAAAGCTTGGGGATTCCAGCTGTGTCTTACTCTCATTGATTAGTAGGTGAATTTAGAAATAAGTTCTGGTATGGACATACAAAGACAAAACATTTTAATTTCACTGGCATGAAAACAGGATTTTCATTCACTACTGTTACCTGCCTCACAAAATACTTGGTCTAGGTTGATACAGAAAATGGTTTAGTGAATGTAATTTGTATTCCTCCATCTCACTGAAAGTTTCTTGCACATTCTTCAGAGACAACTTGAGTTTTAGCTAATTCTTATCTTTTTACCTGTCTCAAAAGAACTAACTTTCTCTCACATGTTTTAATTCCTGTCTAAACAGTTATCTCTGTAAAACGCATCTGTTTGTTTTTCTTGTTTGAATCCCGGTAGAATAGGATTTCCCTACAGAATCCCAAAGCTGTTGACTCTGATCACTTGAGGTTTCATAAGAATCCCAGCCCACTTGATTCCAAATACTGAAGTGGAGGGGTTTTTTCTCTTAAAGTCTTTTGAGTTATTCACTCTACCCATCGTTTTAGAAAGTTGAGGCAGATTAGGGATATAAAACTGCCAGTCTTTCTCCACTCTTTAGGCTACCGTGGCTGCCATCTACAAATTGTAGCCTGGACTTCCATCCAATCCCATCATTTTAGACACATTGCGATCTCCAGAAGACATTTGTGAGGTGTTGATGGAGGTTGTTGTGTCTTCCTCTGTATGAGGAACATCACCAGTACATGAGAACAGATGTCCACTCTAATCAAGAGGATCTACCCCTTGGTGGGCATTTATCAATCAACTTTTAAGAGTCTGCTTCCATCTGAATCATCAGGAGTACTTGTTTAAATGGCGGTTTGTTGAACTCAATAATTAGACTATTATTTTAGGCTCCTCTTTTCTCCAACTTACCTGATAAGAATCACTAGTAGTGTTAACACAACTTTCCAGGCCCCTTTCCAGGCAATTCTGTTCAGTGAATCCAGAGTAGGGCCTAGGAATTTGTGTTTTTTACAAGTATCCCATGTGATTTTCCCTCACCAGGGAAGTTAGGCAAACATGTGGGCTTTGCTTGTTAGCCAAACAGTATTCCATATTCAAACATTTGGATAGGTTTCTCCAAGACTGACCTGAGTGTGAGCTTCATATTTCATATATCTCCAGGCAGTGAATTAGCAAACATGCAGTAATCCATAAAAACTACACATGGGTGACAAGTGATGTGTCAGTAAAAACAATGTGTTTCTGAGCACTTATTTACATAATACATATATTTTGAGCACTTATTAATTTAATCATAAATTAGAAGGGTGAAAGTAAAAATGACAAGTCTAATAATGTTGAGAAACCACTGAAATGTTAATGAAGCATTATGGAAGAAATCAAGTAAATGCTACGTTGAAGAGCCAAGAACAATAGAAAGTAGAAGGAAAAACCTTGGGAATAATCAAGTAAAATTACTGAATATGACTAATCATCCAGGTGATAGCAATATAAAAGAGTTTAACATAGAAACTATGTGTTCCAGTTTTGAGCACCAAGTAACAAGATATTAGGGGAAGATATTAAAAATTACTTAATAATAAATACCTTAACGGTATCATGACAGGGTTCATTATTAATAGGGACTATCCTTATGAAAGTTGCTTACAGGAAGGATACAAATTGAGCAGAAAACTACAGTGGATGTTTCTGAATGTTTGGCCCAGCAGAGCTGTTCTTAAACAGTGGGCACTGAGATTAATTATGCTTCCTGAAAATAGGCCAGTCTATTTTCTAAAAAACAGTGAGATAATGAAATGCTTCATGTGGTAACTACTACAGTCTGTTAGAATAGCATGCATTATGCCAGATAGTATTAGTCACTACATAATTGGTCCCTGGCTTCTTTCAGTTTTAGCAATAAAAAAGTCACCCCCTAAAAAAACTATGTAATTAAAGGAGATCATCTTGCATACTTACTTCCTTCATATCAATTCAGTGTTTTTCATTTTGTGGAGCTCTTTCACACGGTATCTTTATATGTTCTTATAAAAATCCTATGAGCATCATTTGTTCAACTTCTACCCATTTGTGGACAGGGAAAATGAAGCTCAGATGTTGTGACTTCCCAAGATGCATACAGCTTCTTAGTGGCAGGGTCATGGCTCACATGTTCATAATTGGCTCTGTATCTACTACAGACCAAACAACCATTTTCATTAGGCTCTGGTTCTCAAATAACTGGAGTTCCTTTTTATGGAATACTAGGTTCCGGTTATGGTCATTAAAAAATGTAAGTGGGATATAGGCTTTTATTGTTCCTTGTATATGTATTAACAGAATTCAAGGAACTACAGGAAACTAAAATTAACACTAGGAGAATATACTTAATTTCTAATATCTGTGTTTAAATATTAGGTGTGTTATGCTGAATTTGATATTCAACTTTCATAAAGCTTACTTAGTATAGTAATATAAACAAAAATATAAGGTATATTTTATTGGTTAATGTAAATCCAGAAAAGAGCAAAGCTACTATAAGAAGTAGAAAATAAAATTGCTTTTAAGTTTGAAACGTGGGGTGTTCTGGTTTTTATTTTAAAATTCTAGGTCAAACATTTGATTCAACAGGAGATCTGTAGTGTAAATTACAAACTATTTGATAACAAACTGAAAGAATTGACTGAGCGCATTGGGAAGACACAGTGCAGGAGTAAACATGAAGCAATAGCTGATGAACTCTTCGTAAGTTTCTAATTTCATTTGATTTCACATGAGTCCTTTTAAAAATTAGGATTTGGTGATATTTTACATGTTAGGAGAGGAAAAGAATAAAGGCAGACCCAAATCTGATCCCTGGCTACAAGCCTGATATGTTATATCATACGTAATAGAATTTATTTTATCTTAGCAATATTGGCCCTAACAATGCTTTTAGAAGTAGCCATTCTTTGTCAATTGACAGGCTTAATACATAGGCAGTTTCTTTTAATTCAAAATACATTTCTGTATTTGAACTTGTACAAACTTTGGAGCCTTTTGGGAGTCTCTTGTTTGTTTTACTCTTCCAGGATTACTTGCTGATTGGTGTTTCTACCAACATTAATATTATTGTGGACCAATTAGAAATTTGACGGCTTTATCTTGCATTCTTAAAGTTGTACTAGCATCAAATGTGATTTAAATTGTTGGTTTATCTAAGAATTTCTCATTTATTTGGGGGGATGAAAAGTCTCACAAAACTACTTTGGCAAAAAGTTTTCCCTCCATCTCTATTATATATTTTTTAGTACTCTGGTTTCATATTTATTCTTCTCTTTTTCCTCTAGGAAAAAATAACAAAACTTCAAAGATGTATTAAAACAGTTTGGCTATTTCAAAGGAACTGTTCAGAACCAAACAACTTATCCAATAATACAGCCTATGAGGTTGGTATTAAAACACATAGGACTTTTAATAATTTAGTTGACCCACATTATAAATAGTTGTACTTTAAGAAATGAATGTATTTCCATACTAAGATGAAAAGCTTAGAAGAAAATAAATTTATACATGGCATGTTCCTATCCCTCTGTCTTTGGATAAGACACCATTAGGTAGCCAAAAGTAAGTGCCGCCTGTGTTTCCTTCACAAGTGAGTGGAGGAGAGATGTGTGACTGCCTAGACTATCCTCCTTCCCACCATTTTATTATGAAAACTTTCTTTTTTTTTTCCGCTTGGAAATTTTTTTCATAATTTATTTTGGTATCATTAATCTACAATTAAATGTGCAATATTATGCTTATTAAACTCCCCCATTCATCAGGTCCCCCCCTCCAACCCCATTACAGTCACTGTCCATCAGCGTAGTGAGATGCTATAGAATCACTACTTGTCTTCTCTGAGTTGTACAGCCCTCCCGTGCCCCCCCAACATTACGTCTGCTAATCGTAATGCCCCTTTTTCCCTCTTATCCCTCCCTTCCCGCCCATTTTCCCCAGTCCCTTTCCCTTTGGTAACTATTAGTCCGTTCTTGGGTTCTGTGAGTCTGCTGCTGTTTTGTTCCTTCAGTTTTTTTCTTTGTTCTTATACTCCACATATGAGTGAAATCATTTGATGCTTGTCTTTTTCGGCTTGGCTTATTTCACTGAGCATAATACCCTCTAGCTCCATCCATGTTGTTGCAATGGTAGGATTTGTTTTCTTCTTATGGCTGAATAATATTCCATTGTGTATATGTACCACATCTTCTTTACCCATTCATCTACTGATGGACACTTAGGTTGCTTCCATTTCTTGGCTATTGTAAATAGTGCTGCGATAAACATAGGGGTGCATATGTCTTTTTCAAACTGAGCTGCTGCATTCTTAGGGTAAATTCCTAGGAGTGGGATTCCTGGGTCAAATGGTATTTCTATTTTGAGTTTTGAGGAACCTCCATACTGCTTTCCACAATGGTTGAACTAATTTAAGTTGCATTCCCACCAGCAGTGTAGGAGGGTTCCCTTTTCTCCACATCCTCACCAACATTTGTTGTTGTTTGTGTTTTGGATGTTGGCCATCCTCACTGGTGTGAGGTGATATCTCATTGTGGTTTTAATCTGCATTTCTCTGATGATTAGCGATGTGGAGCATCTTTTCATGTGCCTGTTGGCCATCTGAATTTCTTCTTTGGAGAAGTTTCTGTTCAGCTCCTCTGCCCATTTCTTAATTGGCTTATTTGCTTTTTGTTTGTTAAGGGGCATGAGTTCTTTATATATTTTGGATGTCAACCCCTTATCGGATACGTCATTTACGAATATATTCTCTCATACTGTAGGATCTCTTTTTGTTCTACTGATGGTGTCCTTTGCTGTACAGAAGCATTTTGCCAAGAGATTTTTGCCTATGTTTTTTTCTAAGATTTTTATGGTTTCATGACTTACATTCAGGTCTTTGATCCACCTTGAGTTTACCGTTGTGTATGGAGTTAGACAGTAGTCCAGTTTCATTCTCTTACATGTAGCTGTCCAGTTTTGCCAACACCAGCTGCTGAAGAGGCTGTCATCTCCCCATTGTATATCCAAGGCTCCTTTATCAAATATTAATTGATTGTGTATGTTTGGGTTAATGTTTGGATTTTCTATTCTGTTCCACTGGTCTGTGGGTCTGTTTTTGTGCCAATACCAAATTGTCTTGATTACTGTGGCTTTGTAGTAGAGTATTATGAAAATTTTCAAACATGAACATCAAAGTTGAAAATTTTACAGTGAACACTAGTATGCTGAGCACCTAAATTCTACCTTTACTATTTTAATAACGTTGCCCTTTGAACAAAATAGAGATTAGGAGCCCCGACGCCCCTGAGCAGTCAAAAATCCACATACAACTTTTGATTACCCAAACACTTAGCTACTAACAGCCTACTGTTGACCAGAAGCCTTACCAGTAGCAAGCAGTCAATTAACACATATTTTGTATGTTACATGTACCGAATACTGTATTCTTACAGTAGCTAGAAAAAAGAACTCTTAAATGGTTGCAAATCTCCGAAAAATTTTCCAGTTATATATATTGAAAAAAATTCATGTATAAATTGACATGTGCAGTTCAAACCCATGTTGTTCACTAGTCAACTATATATTTTTGTCACATATCTGTTCATCTGTTCATCCTCTAAGCTGTCTTTGTATTTGGTACGTTCAAAAGTATTAATATATTTTGTATCAAAATTCACTTTGCAATGTAACTTTACAATATTTCAGCATGCATACAATTAGAGTTTGCTATCTGTTTATAGTTCTTATATAAATTTTTTTTGGTATCGTTAATGTACAATCACTTGAACAACATTATGGTTACTAGACCCCCTATTATCAAGTCCCCCCCCACATGCCCTACTACAGTCATTGTCTATCAGCGTAGTAAGATGCTATAGAGTCATTACTTGTCTTCTCTATAACTACTGCCTTTCTCTTGTCCCCCACCACAGCATTACATGTGCTAATCATTATGCCACCTTTCCCCCCTTATCCCTCCCTTCCCACCCAGCCTCCCCAGGCCCTATCCCTTTGGTAACTGTTAGTCCATTCTTGGGTTCTGTGAGTCTGCTACTGTTTTATTCCTTCAGTTTTTCCTTTGTTCTTATACTCCACAGATGAGTGAAATCATTTGATACTTGTCTTTCTCCGCCTGGCTTATTTCACTGAGCATTATACCCTCTAGCTCCATCCATGGTGTTGCAAATGGTAGGACTTGTTTTCTTATGGCTGAATAATAATCCATTGTGTATATGTACCACTTGTTCTTTATCCATTCATCTACTGATGGACACTTAGGTTGCTTCCATTTCTTGGCTAGAGTAAATAGTGCTACGATAAACATAGGGATGCATATGTCTTTTTGAAACTGTGCTGCTGCATTCTTAGGGTAAATTCCTAGGAGTGAAATTCCTGGGTCAAATGGTATTTGTATTTTGAGTTTTTTGAAGAACCTCCATACTGCTTTCTGCAATGGTTGAACTAGTTTACATTCCCACCAGCAGTGTAGAAGGGTTCCCCTTTCTCCACATCCTCACCAACATTTGTTGTTCTCTTTTGGATGTTGGCCATCCCAACTGGTGTGAGGTGATATCTCACTGTGGTTTTAATTTGCATTTCTCTGATGATTAGTGATGTGGAGCATCTTTTCATATGCCTGTTGGCCATCTGAATTTCTTCTTTGGAGAAGTTTCTGTTCAGCTCCTCTGCCCATTTTTTAATTGGCTTATTTGCTTTTTGTTTGTTGAGGTGCATGAGCTCATTTTATATTTGGGATGTCCACCCTTATCAGATATGTCATTTATGAATATATTCTCCCATACTGTAGGATGTCCTTTTGTTCTACTGACAGTGTCCTTTGCTGTACAGAAGCTTTTTAGTTTGATATAGTCCCACTTCTTCATTTTTGCTTTTGTTTCACTTGCCTGGGGAGATATGTTCATGAAGAAGTTGTTCATGTTTATGTCCAAGAGATTTTTGCCTGTATTTTTTTCTAAGAGTTTTATCATTTCATGGCTTATATTCAGGTCTTTGATCCATTTTGAGTTTGCTTTTGTGTATGGGGTTGGACAGTAATCCAGTTTCATTCTCTTACATGTAGCTGTCCAGTTTTGCCAACACCAGCTGTTGAAGAGGCTATCACTTTCCCATTGTATATCCATGGCTCCTTTATCGTATACTAATTGACCATATATGCTTGGGTTTATATCTGGGCTCTCTATTCTGTTCCACTGGTCTATGGGCCTGTTCTTGTGCCAGTACCAAATTTTCTTGCTTTTTAGTAGACCTCGAAATCAAGGAGTGGAATTCCCCCTGCTTTATTCTTCCTCCTCAGGATTGTTTTGGCTATTCGGGGTCTTTTGTGCTTCCATATGAATTTTAGAACCATTTGCTGTAGTTCATTGAAGAATGCTGTAGGTATTTTGATAGGGATTGCATTGAATCTATAGATTGCTTTAGGCAGTATGGACATTTTGACAATATTAAATCTTCCTAGCCAAAAGCCTGGGATGAATTTCAACTTATTAGTGTCCTCTTTAATTTCTCTTAAGAGTGTCTTGTAGTTTTCAGGATATAGGTCTTTCACTTCCTTGGTTAGTTTTATTCCTAGGTATTTTATTCTTTTTGATGCAACTGTGAATGGAATTGTTCCCTGATTTCTCTTTCTGCTATGTCACCATTAGTGTATAGGAATGCAACAAATTTCTGTGTATTAATTTTGTATCCCGCAGGTTTGCTGAATTCAGATATTGGATCTAGTAGTTTTGGAGTGGAGTCTTTAGAGGTTTTTATGTACACTATCATGTCATCTGCAAACAGGGACAGTTTGAGTTCTTCCTTACCAATCTGGATGCCTTTTATTACTTTGTTTTATCTGATTGCCATGGCTAGGACCTCCAGAACTATGTTCAATAAAAGTGGGGAGAGTGAGCATCCTTCTCTTGTTCCCAATCTTAAAGGAAAAGCTTTCAGCTTCTCACTGTTAAGTATAATGTTGACTGTGGGTTTGTCATATATGGCCTTTATTATATTGAGGTACTTGCTCTCTATACCCATTTTGTTGAGAGTTTTTATCATGAATGGATGTTGAATTTTGTCAAATGCTTTTCAGCATATATGGAGATGATCGTGTGGTTTTTGTCCTTTTTCTTGATATAGTGGATAATGTTGATGGATTTTCTAATGTTGTACCATCCTTGCATCCCAGGGATGAATCCCACTTGATCATGATGGATGATCTTATGATCTTTTTGATGCATTTTTGAATTCAGTTTGCTAATATTTTGTTGAGTATTTTTGCATCTAGGTTCATCACGAATATTGGTCTCTAATTTTCTTTTTTTGTGGTGTCTTTGCCTGGTTTTGGTATTAGAGTGATGCTGGCCTCATGGAATGAGTTTGGAAGTATTCCCTTTTCTTCTACTCTTTGGAAAACGTTAAGGAGGATGGGTATTAGGTCTTCACTAAATGTTTGACAAAATTCAGCGGTGAAGCCGTCTGTACCAGGCATTTTGTTCTTAGGTAGGTTTTTGATTACCAGTTCAATTTCGTTGCTGGTAATAATGGTCTGTTCAGATTTTCTGTTTCTTTGTAGGTCAGCTTTGAAAGGTTGTATTTTTCTAGAAAGTTGTCTATTTCTTCTAGGTTATCCAGTTTGTTAGCATATAATTTTTCATAGTATTCTCTCGTAATTCTTTGTATTTCTGTGGTGTCCATAGTGATTTTTCCTTTCTCATTTCTGATTCTGTTTATGCGAACAGACTCTTTTTTTCTTGATAAGTCTGACTAAGGGTTTATCTATTTTGTTTATTTTCTCAAAGAACCAGTTCCTGCTTTCATTGATTCTTTCTATTGTTTTATTCTTCTCGATTTTATTTATTTCTGCTCTAATCTTTATAATGTCCCTCCTTCTACTGATTTTGGGCCTCATTTGTTCTTCCTTTTCTAGTTTCATTAATTTTGAGTTTAGACTGTTCATTTGGGGTTGTTCTTCTTTCCTAAGGTAGACCTGTATTGCAATATATTTCCCTTTTAGCATGACCTTCGCTGCGTCCCACAGATTTTGCGGTATTGAATTATTGTTGTCATTTGTCTCCATATATTGCTTGATCTCTGTTTTTATTTGGTCATTGATCCACTGGTTATTTAGGAGCATGTTGTGAAGTCTGCATGTGTTTGTGGGATTTTTCATTATCTTTGCATAATTTATTTCTAGTTTCATACCTTTGTGGTCTGAGAAACTGGTGGTACAATTTCAATCTTTTTGAATTTACTGAGGTGCTTTTTGTGGCCTAGTGTATAATCTAGTCTTGAAAATGGCCATGTGCACTTGAGAAGAATGTGTATTTTGAAGCTTTTGGGTGTAGAGTTCTGTAGATGTTTGTTAGGTCCATCTGTTCTATCGTGTTGTTCAGTGCCTCTGTCTCCTTACTTATTTTCTGTCTGGTTGACCTGTCCTTCAGAGTGAATGGAGTGTGGAAGTCTCCTAAAATGACTGCATTGAATTCTATTTCTCCTTTTAATTCTGTTAGTATTTGTTTCACATATGTAGGTGCTCCTGTGTTGGGCGCATAGATATTTATAATAGTTATATCTTCTTGTTGGATTGACCCTTTTATCATTATGTAATGTCCTTCTTTGTCTCTTGTGACATTCTTTGTTTTGAAGTCTATTTTGTCTGATACAAGTAGCGCAACTCCTGCTTTTTTCTATTAGTTGGATGAAATATCTTTTTCCATCCCTTTACCTTCAGTCTGTGTATGTCTTTGGGTTTGAAGTGAGTCTCTGGTAGGCAGCATATAGATGGGTCTTGTTTTTTTATCCATTCGGTAACTCTGTGTCTTTTGATTGGTGCATTCAGACCATTTACATTTAGGGTGATAACGATAGGTATGTACTTATTGCCATTGCCAGCTTTAGATTCGTGGTTACCAAACATTCAAGGGTAATTCCCTTACTATCTAACAGTCTATTTTAACTCACTTTGTATGCTATTACAAACACAACCTAAATATTCTTTATTTTTCCTCCTTTTTCTTCCTCCTCCATTCTTTGTATGTTATGAGTCATATTCTGTACTCTTTGTCTATCCCTTGGGTGACATCTATTTTGCCTTAGGAATACTTCCATCTATAAGAGTCCCTCCAAAATGCACTGTAGAGGTGGTTTGTGGGAGGTAAATTCTCTCAGCTTTTCCTTATCTGGAAATTATTTAATCCCTCCTTTAAATTTAAATGATAAACTTGCCGGATAGAGTATTCTTGGTTTATGACCCTTCTGCTTCATTGCATTAAATATATCGTGCCACTCCCTTCTGGCCTGTAAGGTTTCTGTTGAGAAGTCTGATGATAGCCTCATGGGCTTTCCTTTGTATGTGATCTTTTTTCTCTCTCTAGCTGCTTTTAAAAGTCTGTCTTTATCCCTGATGTTTGCCATTTTAATTATTATATGTCTTGCTGTTGTCTTCCTTGGGTCCCTCGTGTTGGGATATCTGTGCACTTCAATGGCCTGAGAGACTATTTCCTCCCCCAGATTGGGGAAGTTTTCAGCAATTACCTCCTCAAAGACACTTTCTATCCCTTTTTCTCTCTCATCTTCTTCTGGTACCCCTATAATGTGAATATTGTTCCGTTTGGATTGGTCACACAGTTCTCTCAATATTCTTTCATTCTTAGAGATCCTTTTTTCTCTCTGTGCCTCAGCTTCTTTATATCTCTCTTCTCTAATTTTAATTCCTTTTACTGTCTCTTCTACTACATCTAATCTGCTTTTAAATCCCTCCATTGTATTTTTCATTTCGGATATTGAATTTCTTTTTTTTTTTAATTTATTTTGAATCATTAATCTATAATTACATGTGCAATATTATGATTATTAAACTACCCCCTTCATCAGGTGCCCCCCTCCAACCCCATTACAGTCACTGTCCATCAGCGTAGTGAGAGGCTATAGAATCACTCCTTGTCTTCTCTGAGTTGTACAGCCCTGCCATGCCCCCCCAACATTACATCTGCTAATCATAATGCCCCTTTTTCCCTCTTATCCCTCCCTACCCACCTATCTTCCCCAGTCCCTTTCCCTTTGGTAACTATTAGTCTGTTCTTGGGTTCTGTGAGTCTGCGGCTGTTTTGTCCCTTCAGTTTTTTTCTTTGTTCTTATACTCCACAGATGAGTGAAATCATTTGATACTTGTCTTTTTCCACCTGGCTTATTTCACTGAGCATAATACCCTCTAGCTCCATCCATGTTGTTGCAAATGGAAGGTTTTGTTTTCTCTCTGCCAATTTTTTAATTGGCTTATTTGCTTTTTGTTTGTTGAGGTGCATGAGCTCTTTATATAATTTGGATGTCAACCCCTTATCAGATACGTCATTTATGAATATATTCTCCCATACTGTAGGAAGTCTTTTTGTTCTACTGATGGTATCCTTTGCTGTACAGAAGCTTTTTAGTTTGATATAGTCTCAATTGTTCATTTTTCCTTTTGTTTTCCTTGCCCAGAGAGATACGTTCATGAAGAAGTTGCTCCTGTTTATGTCTAAGAGATTTTTGCCTATATTTTTTCCTAAGAGTTTTATGGTTTCATGACTTACATTCAGGTCTTTGATCCATTTTGAGTTTACTTTTGTGTATGGGGATAGACAGTAATCCATTTTCATTCTCTTACATATAGCTGTCCAGTTTTGCCAACACCAGCTGTTGAAGAGGCCGTCATTGACCATATAAGCTTGGGTTTATATCTGGGTTTTCTATTCTGTTCCACTGGTCTATGGGTCTGTTCTTGTGCCAGTACCAAATTGTCTTGATTACTGTAGCTTTTTAGTAGAGCTTGAAGTCAGGAAGCCTAATTCCTCCTGCTTTATTCTTCCTTCTCAGGATTGCTTTGGGTATTCGGGGTCTTTTGTGGTTCCATATGAATTTTAGAACCATTTGCTGTAGTTCATTGAAGAAGCTGTATGTATTTTGATAGGGATTGTATTGAATCTGTAGATTGCTTTAGGTGGGATGGCCATTTTGACAATATTAGTTCATCCTAGCCAAGAGCATGGATGAATTTCCATTAATTAGTGTCCTCTTTAATTTCTCTTAAGAGTGTCTTATAGTTTTCAGGGTATAGGTCTTTCATTTCCTTGGTTAGGTTTATTCCTAGGTATTTTATTCTTTTGGATACGATTGTGAATGGAATTTTTTCCTGATTTCTCTTTCTGCTAGTTCATTGTTAGTGTATAGGAATGCAACAGATTTCTGTGTTTTAATTTTGTATCCTGCAACTTTGCTGAATTCAGATATTAGATCTAATAATTTTGGAGTGGATTCTTCAGGGTTTTTTATGTACAGTATCATGTCTTCTGCAAACAGGGACAGTTTGAGTTCTTCCTTGCCAATCTGGATGCCTTTTAATTCTTTGTGTGGGCTGATTGCCGTGGCTAGGACCTCCAGAACTATGTTGAATAAAAGTGGGGAGAGTGGGCATCCTTGTCTTGAGGAGCATGATTTTTAAAAAGCCTGGACTGCTTTGAACAGACTCAGGAAAACTACAGATGTTAAAGACTACAAGTGAGGGCTCAGAAGGAAATGAGAAACACCTCAGAGAAAGCCTGCATAATCCAAGAAAATACCTGAATCTTCATAAACAGACTATTGGTAGAAATATGGACATTTAAAAGCACTGTTGGTGAGGATTCAAATGAAAATGAGGAACATGTTACTGGAAACTGAAGAAAAGGAATTGTTGTTATATAGAGGTGGAAAGCTTAGCTAAATTGTGTCCTACAGTGATAGTGAAAGCAGAACTTGGAAGTGATGAGCTTGCCTTTTTATTGGGCTGACAAGATTTTTGAGCAAAATTGAAGGTTAGGCCTGGTTTCTCGCTCCTTATTGTAAAATGTGAAAGGAAAGAAAGTAATGGAGAAACTATAGCAAAAAGGAACTGCTGCTTGACATAGGAAATTCTGAGCATATCCAGACTGCAAAAGATCCTAAAATAAGAGGTTCCCTGTCTGAAAAGCATGCTCTGGAGAGAAAGCCAATAGTGTATTTGGATAGCCTTTTTTGCTAGTGCCTCCGAAGGATCAAAAGGTCAGAATATTCAGAGATTAGGCATTTGACTCTTTCAGCAGGCAGTTAAGTTACCCTGTTGAGATTTAGTGTGGATGTCTTTTGTGAGCTGTAGTTTCAATGACTGTTCACTTTTCAAAGCCCATGTGGCACACTTCTGGTTGACATCATTCTTCTGGCTCCACTGGATCTCCTGTTGAATCCAGGCAGCACCTGCTGCCTGGGCTCCCCAGTTATGTTGGGGGGAAATTCAAGAAACATTGGTTTATGGTTACTGCCACTGCAGGGCATTGGGCCTGCCTGTGCCCCAGGTATGGAGCGGGGACACTGCTGATGCCTTAGGAGTCCATACCCACCACCGTCCTAAGGGTGGGATGATGGCCCTAGTGACAGTGCAGTGGAGCTCACCCGCTCCTGTTCTAGGTTGGTCCCTGGCTGGGCTTTGCTAACACTGCTACTACAGCCAGTTAGGGCCACCTTGTCCAGGTGTCAGGTGGAGGCCCAGCTGACACTACTACTGCAGTGAATCTGCTGATTTCTGCCCTTGTGGAGTGGATGATTAGCCACCCCTGCTCCAGACTTAAAGAAAAAGATGGGTCCCTGGCCTTTCTGGGACACAGTACAGGATAGTAGATAATAAAAAGAAAACTCTGGGAACTCACTATGGTGTTGCTCCTCAATTTTGAGGTCCCCAGGCAGTCTGTCCTCTTCCTTCCACCTTTCAAAGATGTTTTATGATTATCTGTTAAATTATTTCCAGGGTCCTTAGTTTTGCCTAGAGGGAGGAGCAGAGAAAAAGAAAAGTGGGTCTATGCCACCTTGTCCTGGAAATGAAGGGATACCAATTTTTTTTTTGCCATTTTTTCCAGTGTTATTTGAACCTGTGTCTACATATAAAATCTGTATCGCATTTCAGAATTTTGCTTTTGTGTACTTGCATTTTTGTTCATGCTTTCTGCCAGAAAAACCCATGAGCTGGGGAACCAGTTGATCCTTTTGTACTGATTAAAACACACAAATATTTTAAATACTGCAAGTTCTCAACCAAAGCATGGACTAAATATTTCAGCTCCAAGTTTTAAATAAAACTCCTGAAATGGAAGAGCAAGTTGGAAATCTGATTTATTCCTGGTCTTGCCATTATTAGGGGTATAACAAAAGTAAAAAGTTTTCTTGGTAAAGTCTAATGTTCCTAAAACTTAGCCTAATAGGAATAAAATGTCTGAATACGTAGGTATTTGTTTTTCCTTCTTTCCATCCAAGCTAGGAAGTTGATTTTTACTGTCATTTTTATTTCTTTGAAGTATTGTTTTTTATTCATTTGGTCAGAGAAACTGCAATTGTGGTCATCAGCCACTGAAATACATATAATTGAATATATAATTTGCCATGTGTATTTGAGAACATTTCCAAGTGAAATTTTACCTGTCATCAGTTTTGTGTAGAAGAGCACAACTGGTTACCTGCCCCACCTCAACTGTTTTCTCCCCACCTCATTAACAGGTTGCAAATTCAGAGACCATGAATTTGGATGAGAATCCAGAGTCAGTTATTAGTCCAGATAAAAGAATGATTTATGTGAACTCTGAACCTTCTAAGCCTTCTGAATATGCAAATGAAAAGATTAACTTGTTGCAGGATCATGACAAGGCTGTTTCTGAAAGGTAGGCATTATTTCTACATGCATAAACTTACGTACCTAAGCATACACTTATAACATATACCCTTCTCTCAATTAAACATAAAATAACTTAAAGCTTTATATTCATATGAACACTATATTTGTCAGTTATGAAGGAATGGAACTGGTTCTCCAAAGCTTTTATCATTGTGTAAAATTTTGAATTGGTTAGGTGCTCAGGTTTTTCACTGTGATCCTTTCCAGCTTTCGTTTCTGGACTGATCCCTTCCAGTAGTTTGCAGTTCTACAGATAGAAAACTGAAATCGTAGCTTAAAAAAAATTACACAGAAAATTAAAACTGGAAAACTGAAATCATAGCTTAAAAAAAATTACACAGATAATTAAGGCTAGGAAAGTAACACAAGGAAAACAGTGCCTAAAATTCATTCTCTGCATGTTGAAAGTTGTATTATTTTAACTTCAAATTTGAGTGAACATGTTTACGTATATGTCTGATTGAGTCACACAAAGCACCTGTGATCTAGTTTAGAAGATTTGGGACTGGTGGGGAAAAATAAACATGATCAGTGATCCTGACCTGGGTTGATGTTGAGGGGTGAAAGGGGACCCCATTTTAATGAATTCTTTTCACTGGTAGTTTTCAACATTTTTGGAACTTTATCATATTATTTATTTATTCTGAACATTCACTCCTTAAAATGTTCTATGGTTTCACTTTTATATGTTAAATTACACCTCAGCTTTTAAAGAGGAAAATATATAACCAAAAATAAGTGAATTAAATCATGGCCACTGTTTGAAGAATAATACTCTTTCCCCAAATAATTATGCATACTCAAGGATGTTATAACACAAAGGGAAGCATTACAGATCTTCACCAGTCACAGTTGTAGACTCTTGGTATTTGGTTTACGTGCAGTTTTGACTCTTTGGGAAAAACCCTAATACCAAGCCCTGTGTTTAGCTTTGAACCTGGAAGCTGCCGTAAAGGAGGCGTTTATTTAGTTGGTGAAGGCAAAGGTCATGTTGGAGTGAGTCTTGTCATTACCACTTGTTAATCCATGTGCTGAAACTCAAAAGTGACATACAAAAAAAATCCTAGCAATACAAGTGAAAAATGAAATAGCATTTTATAGACTAATATGTCAGATTTATTGGTGGCTTATATCTATGATATGAACAATCCTCCTTATGCTCTATAATAAAAGAAAAACCTGTAATTTATGAAACTGTTTTGGGCAGTACTGCCAGCCCATGGTAAGAGTTGGGAATAGGTGTAAAAAATGTGTATGTAACATGGGATGGGTGGGCTCAGTGGTGAGTTTTATGAAACAGTTAAACACCACCACCAGCTTTGAACAAACTTTTCCAAAAAAAGAAAAAGAAGGAATATTCTTTGGTTCATTTTATGAGACTAGATACTAAAATATACTATTCTCTGATACTGAAATCAATTTAAAAATTTTACAGGGATGGAAATTTAAAGTCCACTGCTACTCATAAAAAAGATGTAGATATCTTAAAGAAGATAATAATAAACCAAGTTCAACAATCTATATAAGTTGAGTTTGTCCCAGGAATGCTCTAAGGTTGGTTCAACAACAAAAAAAATCAATTAATGTAGTCTGCCAGATTAATCATTATCAGCTACAATAGCTATAGGATTTGATAAAATACCTATTTATAATTTTTAAAAAATTCTTGGCAAACTTGGAATAGGAGGTAACTTTACTTAATCTGGTAATGAATGTCTCGAAAACTCTGTAACAAATCTGAGGATGAAACACTGGAAGTATTCCCTTTGAGATACAAAATAAAGGGATGGCTGATGTCACCACTTTAACAATGTGTGTAAAGTGGGGTTCCTATGGCCAGGATCCTCACTGAGCTTAAACCACCTGATGATGTAACTGGCCTGTTGCTATGCTACCGCTTCCACACCTTTAGGCAATAAGCAATTATTGTGTTAATATAAAGAGTTCTGCCCAGTTCTCTGCGCAAGACGGGTGGCGGGGCTGCAAGGCTGTAGGAGAGCAGAGCAGAGGCTGGAGTGGTGGAAGCGCCAAGGACAGAGGCTTGGAGGACGGCTGTGTGGGACGACTGTGCAGAGAGGCCCAGAGGAAAGCTGTGCAGACAGAGGGGCCCAGAGGCAGAGACTGGCTTGCTGCATCCAAACCGGCAGTGATAACACTTACTCTGAGTGAACGGGATTTTAGTGACTGACCTGCCACCTGGAAATCAAGTTGGGTATAACCTTTTCACCCCAAGAACCCTTTGCTGTAAATTTCTTTGGTCACAGTGAATCTATAGCGAACTTGCCTGGGGCTGAAACTCATTTGCAAGACAAACATCATACTGGATATCTTGGCTAATGCAAAAATGTAAAAAAAATGAAAGAAAAAGAAGTAAAAATATAAAAGATTCAAAAAGAAGGAACTATAAGTATTATTACTATCCTTGGATGACTGAAGTGTGTAGGAAATACAAAGGAATTTACAGATAAATTATTAGGATTAATAAAAGTTTTTTAAAGTATTTAAGAAATCAATCATATGCCTATATATAAACAATTAGGAAATGAAATTTTTAAGAAGATACAATACCATTACAGTAGCACCAGACATATCATGTACCTAGGAACACATTTAACAAGACATGCAATAACTGAAGAAATTTACAAACCTTTGAGAGATACTAAAGAACTCAGTGGAGAAATGTATTATGTTTATGATTCTGACACTGCCGTATTAAAAAGTGTTTTAACTTTTGTTCAAATTAATTTGAGTATAGTTTCAGTTTCCCAATGTGTAATTTCATGAAACTTGACAAGCTGATTTGATTCTAATGTAAATATAAATGCAGTAAGTTAAGCAGTCAAGATATCCTTCAAGTAAAGAAACAAAAAGGAAGAAATTTGACATTAGATATCAGACACCGAACTGCAGTATTAGTATCATGTGATATTGGCAAGTAGCAGACAAATAGAGCAGTGTAACAGAGTCCAGAAACCTATGCTTATATGTATATGTGATATGTCATGGAGATTGTATGGTATATAATTTGAGAAGTGATTGACATTTAGTAATGGTGCTGTTAATTTACTGTACATGTTGGGGGAAATACGAGAAATTGGATCCCTTTGTCAGGCTATACATAAAAATCAATCTCATGTGGTTGAAGGTACTAAATATGTTAAGGAAAATTATAAAGCTTTTAAAAGATAATATAGAATGTCTTCATGAACTTTGGATAAGGAAAGATTTCTTGACACAAGTACCCTCCCCATAAAAGAAAAATTGATCAGTTTTACCATCTTAAAATTAGAAACTTCTTTTCTCAAAATGCACTATGAATATAGTGAGAAGACAGGCCATAGAGTGGGAGAGGGTACTTGGCAGCACATATAACCTATAGAGGACTAGTATCCAGAAAATTTGGCATATATATATGTATGTATATATAAAGAGCTTCAAAAAATCAATGAGTAAAAGCCAGATAATACAAAAGAAAAATGGGCAAAAGACTTGTACATTTACTTCACAAAAGAGGAGTTCCAAATGGCCAATAAACATATGAAAAGGTGCTCATTTTCATTAATATCAGGGAAATGCAAATTAACACCACAGTGAGATCATTTCATATCAGGTAAAGAAATTTAAAACATTTTAAAATCTGACAATACCAGGGATTTGTGAGTTTTAAAATAAAGGGAATTGATTTTATTTAATATTTTGTTGTTGGGTGAGTAAATTGATGTAGTACTTTAGAAAAAATTTGGCATTTTCTAGTAATATTTAAGATTTGAATATCCTTTAGCCTAGCAGCACCATCCCTTGATAGATACCCTATATGTGTGCAATAGGATGTATAGAGAGAAATGCACAGAGCAGCATTTTCCATAATAGCCAAAAAGTGGAAGGAGAAAAAGTGCACCTAAAGTTGAAAAGAAAAATGAATTGCCATAAATCCATTAATTTCATTAATGTACATGGGAATTCTGTACATTAGTGAAAATGGAAGGAACTGCAGTCACACACAACAGTGTAAGTTACTCCCACAAGAACATTATTGAAAAGCACACACAAAATAATAGTATGAAGTTCAAAAATAGCCAGAAAAAATATATTATTTAGGAAATCAAAGCTAGATGGTAAATCTAAAGAGTAAAACAAGGAGATTAGCACCACAAATGCTATTTATGGAGATTTATGATAGGATAGAAGCATGTGAGTTTCTGAACTGCTGATAATTTAAAATGTATTACCTGAATGGTATCTACATGGGTGCTAGCTTTGTAATTATTAAACTGAACATGTATTTTTAATCTAATTTGAAAATAGTCATTAGAAAAATTTAGATTTTTTTATGTTTAATGTAGTTTGATATATATGAGTTCATAATTACAATCTTAACTACAGTTGACCCTTGAATCACCTTGGATTTGAATGCATGGGTCTTATACACAGATTTTTCACAATAAATACTTTGGAAATTATTTTGGAATTTAGTACATATAAATATATAAAATATGTGTTAATTGGCTATTTATGTTATTGGTAAGGCTTCCAGTCAACATATGCTATTAGTAGTTTTAGAGAAGTCAAAAGTTATATGTGGATTTTTGATTGTGCCAGGACAGAGGTGGGGGTGGGGATGGGTCAGTGACCTAATGTCCACATTGTTCAAGGGTCCACTGTAATTGTGTTCTATTTGTCCCACCTATTTTATCATTTTTTCCCTGTGTCTATTTTAGCCTTCTCTTGGATTAAAATTTTTTCCATTCCTCTTTACCTTGTTATTTATACCTCTTTCGTTGTTCCTTTATAAGCTATCCTAAGGATCATGATGTTGATGAGACCTTAGAACACTTTAATTCCATTTATTGCTCCCTGTCCCATCTTTTGTATTTTCAAGCATTTAAATCTCACAGAATAATATCACTATTTAGTACAGTCATTGTTCATTTGGAGTTACCCGTGTATTTACCCTTTCTTTGCTCTTCATTTCTTTCTGTTCATCCATCTTCCCATGTGGGATAATTTTTCTTCTGCCAGAAGAACTCCATTTATTACTTATTTTGTTCTGCCCAGGGTAAATTCTGTCAGTTTTTGTTTGTCTGGAAATAATTTGATTTTGTGTTTATTTTAAAGGATATTTTAGCATGGGTACTGAATTGTAGGTTGGCAGTTATTTTAGCACTTTCACTATATCATGTCATCTTCTGTCTTACATAATTTTGAAAAGTTAGACATCAGTCTTCTTGTTGCTTCTTTGAAGATATTGGGAGATGCTCTACTTATCTTTGGTTTTCATAAATATGCTTACTGTGTGACACTAGTTCGAGGAGGGATTTGTATTTTAATTACCCTGACTGGGACTCATAGTCCTTCTAAAATCTATGGTTTGTTGTCTTCCATTGTTTTTGGAAAGTTCTTGATCATTATTCAGATATTATTTCTGCCCCATTCTATCTCTTCTTCCCTTCTGGTATTCCAGTTACATGCTTCTCTGTACACTGTTTTGTTCTCCATGTTTCAGTCTGGACATTTTCTACTAACCTATTTTCCAGTTATTCTCTCTTCAGCTGGATCCACCTGGCTGTTAAATCCATGTATTGAGTTCTTAATTTCAGTTTGTTTAATTTCCAGGTCTCCCCTTTTCATTGGACTCTTTCTTATAGATTTAAGTTCTCTGGTGAAATTGATATTGTCAGTCATGTATTGAATATTTTACTCTTCGTTATTTTCTGACTTAACCTCTTATGACTCTTATATCTGGGTCACTTTGAGCTGTTTTTATTTGTTATTTTTCATTTTTGTCCTGTTTCTTATTATACCTGTTAATTTTTTGCTTGAATCTTAGACATCGTATACCGAAAATTGTAGAGATTCTAAGTGATGTTATCTTCCATCAGTGGATTCCCCTCTACTCTGGCAGGCAGCAGAGGGAGGGACACAACTTCTGTTGATGGTTTTAAAATATTCCCACAAATTCTTTGATACTCCTCCCTTTAAAAAGTAGAATCTAATTCCTTAGGCTATACTTAGTGACAACAGATGCATACAGTGTAAGTGACTGTATATAACTAGATTATTAAAGGTATAGTGGTTTCCTTGCTTTCTCTTGGATTGCTTGCTCTGGAGCAAGTTAATTGCCATGATAACATGGCCACAGCTTGGGTTATTTGAGAGCATCAAGAGTTCCAGGTGGTGAAGTATTCTGCCAACAACCATGAGAGTAAGTCAGTCATTGTGGAAGTATAACCTGCAGCCCCAGTCTTGCCTTCAGATGCCCCAGCCACTGCCAACATCCTGACTGCAACTTCATGAGAGATCCTGAGCCAAAACCTAGCTATACTGCTCCCTACTTTTCTACTCACAGAAACTGTGAAATAATAAGTGTTATTTTTTAAGCTATTATATTTTGGGATAAACTGTTAAAAAGCAACAGATAAATAACACATTTTAATCCAATCAGGAATTGAGCAGAACTGAGACTGATTTGCAGTCTTTGTAAGACTCGAGTCTATTCTGATTTTTCCCCAGGCCTGTGGTATAGTCCTCCAAGAATGGCACCAGAAATCCTGGGCTGTTTCCTATGGCTCCCCATCAAAATTGTATTCCACTTTTCATTTCCTCAGTACAGCCCACTGTATTCCTGAATAGTTTAGTTGACAAATGCCTTGAGAGGAACATGAATGGTAAGCATCTAGCCCACTTCATACCCTTCTCCTCTCGAGGATTCCTTAAGTTCTCACTTACATTACAGCTTTCTGATGTCTACATAGTTTTATTTTTTCTTTATTTAGTTAAAAAAAAATTTTTTAATATAGCTTCTCAAATTGTTCAAGTGTGAAGGGCTCTCATAGTTATTCTGCATAATAGTTTATGAACTTTTCTATAGATATAATTTATTTAAAATTTAAAAAATATATTTAAGAAATAAAGGAACTTTTAAAAATGAAAGAAAAATGAAGCATATTTCCCTTCTATTATAACTCTAGAGAAAGCCAGAAGGTTTTATAATTGTTTCTTCTGATACTTGAAGTATTGGAGGAATTATTGCCACTGTTTACTTTCTGTGTCTATAGTAGTGGTTGACTTTAGAAGTTTAAGCGTTTTTCTTTTTAGAATGTGAAGAAAATGGGAAAGGCAGTAACAGCTGAGCTGAAAGAGCTCACAGAAGAGAAGGCTTATGGACCAGAACACATACTTGATAAAGAAGGAACTTCCTTAAATAGGAAGAAAATGGCTTATGTTCAGTCATTTCCAAATATGAAAAGTAAGCATTAAGGTTTAAGCAAGCACCCAAAATTAAGTAAGCACCCAACACTTCACCAGTGTTGAGTGAATGAAACATTACATTACTATTGTCTAAAAAATTAGTCTTGCGTTGAATTTCATGTGAAGAAATGTTTACAGAGACACAAAAGAGAAAAGAGCAGTTACCAGCCACAGTTGTTTTAAGAAATTTCCTGTGGTTTTGCATATACTCCTTCCTACTCATTCTTCATTAATATTCATTTAATCTTAATAATAAACCTATCCCTGTTTTACAGATGTAGAAGCCAAGGCAGGGCGTCTTGCCCCAGAACACTCAGCTGGTCAATAGCACAGCCAGAATTTAGACCCAGACAATGGACTCCAAGTCCCATAATCTTAATCTATTATAACATGACTAGAGAATTGCAATTACTAATTTTAAACACAGAAATTTTTCTTCAAGGTAAAATTCAAGTAGAACACATGTTGGTGCATCCAGACAACCATTAAACTCATCAGTGTCCTCAGTTTTCCTCCTAGATACAGTTGATTTTTAAAAAAGCCATTATTGGTTAGCAGTCGGTGGAACAGTTTCATGAAAGTTACATACTTAAATATATTCATGAATTCCAATCTTTAGTTTGTAGATTTATAGAGGGATTTCTCAGGATAAGCATTAACAGCTTTACATATACACTGTCAAACACACATTTTTTAAAGTAAAGTTAATTGACATATAACACATACTAAAAACTAAAACAGTAACTGTAGCTTGATGAATTTTGACAAAGTAAGCACTTACATAAATATCACCCAGCTCAAAAAATGACAACAGAGGCAGCCACTGTGCCTCATGCCTGACTCCTCCTAGTCACTGGTCCCATGCATACCACACCTACCTACATAAACATCAGTCTAACTTCTAACTTTCTTTTTTTGCTTTTCACCTTTATATAAGTGGAGTCATACTCAGTGAACTCTGGTGTCTTGCCTCTTTTGGCCCAACATTATGTGTTACGAGATTCATTCATGCTATTGCTTAGCAGCAATAATTTGTCTTATTGCTGTATAATGTTTGTCATATGGCTATAACACGATTTATCCATTCACAATTGTTGATGGCATCTGGTTTTTTTGCAGATTAGGGAAATTATGAATAGTGCTGCTATTAACATTCTTTTACCATATTTTCTGGTGAGTGTACATAGATACATTCCTGTTGGACATTTGCCTATAAACGGAATCACTAGGTCACGGGGTATATGTGTGTTTGATTTCAAAAGATACTACCAAACACTTTACCAAAGAAATTGTACCAAGTTAAACTCCCCCTAAAAGTACATGAGGTTTTGTTACTCTATATCCTTGACCAATCCCTGGTATTATCTGCTTTTTTCATTTTAGCCACATTATTGGTTTTAGAACAATACATATTGGTTTTAATTGTTTGTTAGCCATTTGGTATCTTCTTTGTTGACATTTTCTCTAAGACTTTTGCATATTTTGCTTTTGAATTGCCTTATTTTTTCTGAAATTTTGTCAAGCTTTTTTTTTCCCTACTCCAAGGCCTTCCACTTCCACAATAGTGTCTTTATATGAATTGACTCTTCTTCATTTCAGTGCAGCCTTTTTTTCATAGATTTCTCTTTTCTGATGAGTGCTCCATCTGTTTTAACTATTTTCTCTATACTCAATATCCTTAAAACTGTTAATCATAGTTTTTTAAATGCCCTTGTTTTGTAACTCCAGTATCTAGATCATCTATACATCTGTTTCTATTGTTTTTGTCAGTTTCTAGTCATTTCGTTCTGTCTGTTGGCATGCTTGATAATTTCTGAAAAATTGGTGAGGCTCTAAATGATAGCGTCTTCCTGTAGACAAGGTTTCTTCTCTCCTTTGGCAGATAGAGAAGGGCCTGATCACCTCATCTACTCAGGGAATGGCATAAATGGAAGGTTCTTGTTATTTCAGTAAGGTGCATTCTGTGCTCTGTTTTACGCTGTAAGTTGCAATCCTCCATGAATTCCAGCTGAAAGCTTTGCATGTTCACCACAGCCCCTCCATCTACCTTGGTGGGCCCCAAATCTTAATCCTTATCTTCTCAGCCCAATGAGATAGCCAAAAATTCCACTCTGCTTTTTAAAGTTTTTCTGCTTAACTTCTTAAACTGCTAAATAACATTATATTTGCTGTAATGAAGCAGCAAATAGAAATATTAAAACATTAGAAATATATAAATATTAAATGAGGAACTTCAAGATTAATAAAAATATTTTGACTGTTTTGAGAAGAATTTTTAGTTTTCTTGTAGTTAAGCAACAAAATAAATGCAGCTATCAGTCTTTCATCCATATGGTGACTATTACTAGGAGAGAAAAATATATATGAAGTAAACTTTGTAAGTTTTATTAGCAGCCAAAAAGGTATAGAATAAAAATAGTAGATCTGAACATCTGTTTTTCTTTATTCATCTTAGAAATAATGACTGTTGTCAGAATCTCTTAATTGATAAATTTGATATGGGAAAAATTATTGAATTAAATCTGTGTTTTAAAATGTACATGAAAAACAGTTGATTTCATAAAAAGAAAATGAATGGATAGAAAATGTCTGCTCAATATGGAGGTTCCTCAAAAAACTAAAAATAGAAATACCATTTGACCCAGTAATTCCACTCCTAGGAATTACCCAAAGAAAACAAGATAACCTGATTCGAAAAGATGTGTACCCCTATGTTTACTGCAGCACTATTTACAATAATCAAGATGTGGAAGCAACCTAAGTGTCCATCAGTAGATGAATGGATAAAGAAGAGGTGGTACATATATACAGTGGAATATTATTCAGCCATAAGAAGAAAACAAATCCTACCATTTGCAACAACATGGATGGAGCTAGAGGGTATTATGCTCAGTGAAATAAGCCAGGTGGAGAAAGACAAGTACCAAATGACTTTACTCATTTGTGGAGTACAAAAGCACAGCAAAACTGTAGGAACAAAATAGCACCAGACTTACAGACTCCAAGAAGGGACTAGTGGTTACCAAAGGGGAGGGTTTGGGTGTATGGGGAGGGAGAAGAGAATTAAGGGATACTATAATTTGCAATGACAATATAGGTAGGTCAAGGGGAAAGCAATACAGCACAGAGAAGACAAGTAATGACTCTATAGCATCTTACTACACTGATGGGCAGTGGCTGCAGTGGGAGGGGCAGTGAGGACTTGATATTATGGGTAAATGTTGAAACCACAGTGTTCATGTGAAACCTTCATAAGATTGTATGTATATCAATGATACTTTAATTTAAAAATATGTCTGCTTCTGCCACCAAGTATTATCTGCTTCAGGAATTGTTCTTTTACAGTGAAACAACAAGGAAACCAGACTAAAAAAGAATTATGTTCGGACATTGTTCAATAGGGAGCACAAGACTGTGATCCTTGGAGAAGGGAAGCAAATGAAATGCACCCTACCCTTGCCCCAGCTTAATGCCTGGAGGCATTTCCCAGGTTGAAGAGCAGAGACAGGAGGGCCCCAAACAACCTAGTGGCTTTGCATTTAGGTCAGAGATCAAGAATTCTGAGCTGGTTAAATTTGTTTGGCAGCACAATAAAGAGAAGAAATTGGATGAAGAAAGAGCTCTGAAGATCTGCAAAGTGAGCCTCTTAAATCAATGGCTGAATACAGATCTATACATGCAAAGTATGAAACTGTAAGAGGCTGGGGAAAGAACCACTGAAAAGAATAAAACCAAGCATTTCTTGGAGATTGCACCAGGCTGAGAACATTTTGATTTCCCACTGGCTATAATGAAAAAACTTGATAATCATGGAACAACAGGTAGGGTCACTCTTTAGATGGGTGTAGCCATAGCAGGCTAAATTAGTCCTAACAACTGTAATGGACCTACCCCAAAAAGGTAAAAGGACTCAGAGAAATCAGACTAATCCTGAGCAATTTAACTGCATGCCAGAACAAAGACTGGCACTATGAAAGGAATGAAACGTCATCCAATAATGTCAATTTGACAGTGTCTGATATCTGTTAAAAAATTACCATGCATGCAGAATAGCAAAAAATAGGAACCATAATAAGGAGAAAACTGAAATGATAGAATCACACCTAAAAATATTATGGCTAATGGACCTAGGAGACAAGAACATAAGACACCTGTTAATCTTCATGTCCAGCAACATAGAGGAAAATATGAACATGATGAAGAAGGAAGCTGTTACCAACTCAAATTGATGTCGAGATAGAAAAGCCAGTAACTAAAGTGGAAAGTACATTGGATAGGATTAACAACAGAATTACTGATTTTTTAAAAATCAGTGAAATAGCAATAGAAAACTATTAAAAAGCATGGGGAGAAAAGACTAGCCTACAACAAAAACGGAACAGAGCATCAGAGACTATAGAACACTATTGAGTAGTCTAATATATATTTATCATTAGATATCACTAGGCAGAGGGAGGAGGGAAAACAACATCCAAAATTTTTCCAAATTTGGTGAAAATTCTAAATCCATAAATGTTATTTTTTTTTAAATAAGGTTAAAAGATGGCGGCATGAGAGGTGACACACAGGCTTCCTCCTAAAACTGCATATATGAAAATATAATTAATACAACTAATCCTGAAAGAGCAACAGGAAAGAGGACTGTGCCAGACTGCATACACCTGGAGAAAAGAGCAGACCTCACAGAACAGGGTAACTTACCAAAGCTGCGGCCAGGAGGGACCCAAGCCCTTCCCCCACCCCAGCTCACCGGCAGGAAGAAGAGAAACTGAACAGGGAGGAGTGGATGCCTGGGACTGCTGAATACCTAATTCCGAAGATCTGCTCTGGGAGCACAAACCTACAATTCATGGTGCTTGCATGATACTCTCGTGATTCTGGGGTTGGAAAGCTAAGACAGGCAAAATTCCTGGAGACTGAGATTCCAGCCACTTGTGGAAAGCAGGGATCTGTATCCGGCTGCTCTGGGACAAAAGAAATGTGGGTAGTCTGAGAAACTTCCTAATAAGGAAGCCCTTAGCAAGAGGGCTGCTAAAGGGACAAGGATTACATAGAGCTTACTGCTCAGAAGAGAGGACAGGTAGACAAAATTGTCCGGGTGCACTCTGCCCAGCACGTTGGGAGCTTTGCGATATAGACTCTCATATTTAAGGAGGAAAAAGAAATATTCCTCCTTAGATGATCTTCAGGTGCTCCAGCTCCCTGGCTGGCTACACACCTCCAAGGACCCCCTCCATGATACACAGCCTACTGCACCTTCCTCCCCACCAGCCCCACCTGGCTCGCAAACTGGCAAACCCTACCCTGGCGTTACCCCAGCCAGAGGGAAGATCTGTCTACAGCACCTACAAATGCAAAACATAGAGGCTTATACCTCTGTGCTCAGTCCACTGGTTCAGGCAGTGGAGACAGGCATAGCAGCCTGGTAGCAGGAAACAGCTCTTTCCTTCCCCCAGGCACCAATACCACTCCCCTGCAACCCCTGACATTGCTTCAGGGGCTGAGCAGTACCAGGGAGTAGAGCTCTGGGCACTAGAGGGCGCCATATACAAATATGAAACACCAAAGGAATCTGGTTCAGAGGAAAATTATTAATACCACTCCTGAGAAAGATTTAAATGACATCGACCTCATGCCTCTTCCTGAAACGGAGTTCAAAATAAAAATCATTAACATGCTCATGGAGGTACAGAAAGATATTAAAGAACTCAGGAATGAATTCCGGTCAGAGATCCAATTGTTGAAGAGCACAATGGATCGTATTAAAAGCAGATTGGATACGGTGGAGGAGACGATAAATTAAATAGAAACTAGAGAAGAGGAATACAAAGAAGCTGAGGCACAGAGAGAAAAAAGGATCTCTAAGAATGAAAGAATATTGAGAGAACTGTGTGACCAATCCAAACGGAACAATATTCACATTATACGGGTACCAGAAGAAGAAGAGAGAGAAAAAGGGATAGAAAGTGTCTTTGAAGAAATAATTGCTGAAAACTTTCCCTCGCTGGGGAAGGAAATAGTCTCACAGTCCACGGAAGCCCACAGATCTCCCAACACAAGGGACCCAAGGAAGACAACATCAAGACATATAGTAATTAAAATGGCAAAGATCAAGGATAAGGACACACTATTAAAAGCAGCCGGAGAGAGAAATAAGATCACATACAAAGGAAAGCCCATCAGGCTATCATCAGACTTCTCAGCAGAAACCTTACAGGCCAGAAAGGAGTGGCATGATGTATTTAATGCAATGAAGCAGAAGGGCCTTGAACCAAGATTACTTTATCCAGCAAGATTATCACTTAAATTTGAAGGAGGGATTAAACAATTTCCAGATAAGCAAAAGCTGAGAGAATTTACCTCCCACAAACCATCTCTACAGTGTATTTTGGAGGGACTGATATAGATGGAAGTATTCCAAAGGTTTAATAGCTGTCACCAGAGGTAGTAAAACCACAGTAAAGACAGTAGAACGGCTAATTACTAAGCAAATGCAAAAATTAAAATAACTATCTCCAAAGTCAATCAAGGGATAGACAAAGAGTAGAGAAAATGATACCTAATATATAAGGAATGGAGGAGGAAGGAAAAAAAAAGAAACTTTAGATTGTGCTTGTAATAGCATGTTGAGTTAAGTTAGACTCTTAGGTAGTAAGGAAGTTAACCTTGAACCTTTGGTAACCATGAATCTAAAGCCTGCAATGCCAATAAGTACATACCTATCGATAATCACCCTAAATGCAAATAGACTGAATGCACCAATCAAAAGACACAGAGTTACCGAATGGATAAAAAACAAGACCCATCTATATGCTGCCTACCAGAGACTCACTTCAAACCCAAAGACATACACAGACTGAAGGTAAAGGGATGGAAAAAGATATTTCATCCAACTAATAGAAAAAAGCAGGAGTTGCACTACTTGTATCAGACAAAATAGACTTCAAAACAAAGAAAGTCACAAGAGACAAAGAAGGACATTACATAATGATAAAAGGGTCAATCCAACAAGAAGATATAACTATTATAAATATCTATGCGCCCAACACAGGAGCACCTACATATGTGAAACCAATACTAACAGAATTAAAGGAGAAATAGAATTCAATGCAGTCATTTTAGGAGACATCAACACTCCACTCACTCTGAAGGACAGGTCAACCAGACAGAAAATAAGTAAGGAGACAGAGGCACTGAACAACACAATAGAACAGATGGACCTAACAAACATCTACAGAACTCTACACCCAAAAGCTTCAAAATAAACATTCTTCTCAAGTGCACATGGCCATTTTCAAGACTAGATTATACACTAGGCCACAAAAAGCACCTCAGTAAATTCAAAAAGATTGAAATTGTACCACCAATTTCTCAGGCCACAAAGGTATGAAACTAGAAATAAATTATGCAAAGATAATGAAAAATCCCACAAACACATGCAGACTTCACAACATGCTCCTAAATAACCAGTGGATCAATGACCAAATAAAAACAGAGATCAAGCAATATATGGAGACAAATGACAACAATAATTCAATACGCAAAATCTGTGGGACGCAGCGAAGGTCATGCTAAAAGGGAAATATATTGCAATACAGGCCTACCTTAGGAAAGAAGAACAACCCCAAATGAACAGTCTAAACTCAAAATTAATGAAACTAGAAAAGGAAGAACAAATGAGGCCCAAAATCAGTAGAAGGGGGGACATAATAAAGATGAGAGCAGAAATAAATAAAATCGAGAAGAAAAAAACAATAGAAAGATAAATAAACAAAATAAACAAAATAGATAAACCCTTAGCCAGACTTATCAAGAAAAAAAGAGTCTGTTCGCATAAACAGAATCAGAAATGAGAAAAGAAAAATCACCACGGACACCACAGAAATACAAAGAATTATGAGAGAATACTATGAAAAATTATATGCTAACAAACAGGATAACCTAGAAGAAATAGACAACTTTCTAGAAAAATACAACCTTTCAAAGCTGACCTAGAAAGAGACAGAAAATCTGAAGAGACCATTATTACCAGCAACGAAATTGAACTGGTAATCAAAAACCTACCTAAGAACAAAATGCCTGGTACAGACGGCTTCACCACTGAATTTTGTCAATATTTAGTGAAGACCTAATACCCATCCTCCTTAATGTTTTCCAAAGAGTAGAAGAAGAGGGAATACTTCCAAACTCATTCCATGAGGCCAGCATCACTCTAATACCAAAACCAGGCAAAGACACCACAAAAAAAGAAAATTAGAGACCAATATTCGTGATGAACCTAGATGCAAAAATACTCAACAAAATATTAGCAAACCGAATTCAAAAATGCATCAAGAGGATCATACACCATGATCAAGTGGGATTAATCCCTGGGTTGCAAGGGTGGTACAACATTCGAAAATCCATCAACATCATCCACTACATCAACAAAAAGAAGGACAAAAACCACATGATCATCTCCATAGATGCTGAAAAAGCATTTGACAAAATTCAGCATCCATTCATGATTAAAATTCTCAACAAAATGGGTATAGACGGCAAGTACCTCAACATCATAAAGGCCATATATGACAAACCCACAGCTAACATCATACTTAACAGCGAGAAGCTGAAAGCTTTCCATCTAAGATCGGGAACAAGACAGGGATGCCCACTCTCTCCACTGTTATTCAACATAGTACTGGAGGTCCTAGCCACAGCAATCAGACAAAACAAAGACATACAAGGCATCCAGATTGGTAAAGAAGAAGTCAAATTGTCACTATTTGCAGATGACATGATGCTGTACATAAAAAACCCTAAAGATTCCATTCCAAAACTACTAGAACTAATATCTGAATTCAGCAAAGTTGCAGGATACAAAATTAACACACAGAAATCTGTTGCTTTCCTATACACTAACGATGAACTAACAGAAAGAGAAATCAGAAAAACAATTCCATTCACAATTGCATCAAAAAGAATAAAATACCTAGGAATAAACCTAACGAAGGAAGTGAAAGACCTGTACTCTGAAAACTACAAGACACTCCTAAGAGAAATTAAAGAAGACACTAACAAATGGAAACTCATCCCATGCTCTTGGCTAGGAAGAATAAATATTGTCAAAATGGCTATACTACCTAAAGCAATATACAGATTCAATGCAATCCCAATCAAAATACCAACACCATTCTTCAATGAACTGGAACAAATAATTCTAAAATTCATATGGAACCACAAAAGACCCCTAATAGCCAAAGCAATCTTGAGGAGGAATAAAACAGGGGAAATTACACTCCCTGACTTAAAGCTCTACTACAAAGCCACAGTAATCAAGACAATTTGGTACTGGCACAAAAACAGACCCACAGACCAGTGGAACAGAATAGAAAATCCAAACATCAACCCAAACATGTACAGTCAATTAATATTTGATAAGGGAGCCTTGGATATACATTGGGGAGATGATGGCCTCTTCAGCAGCTGGTGTTGGAAAAACTGGACAGCTACATGTAAGAGAATGAAACTGGACTACTGTCTAACCCCATACACGAAGGTAAACCCAAGGTGGATCAAGGACCTGAATGTAAGTCATGAAACCATAAAACTCTTAGAAAAAAATATAGGCCAAAATCTCTTGGACATAAACATGAGCGACTTCTTCATGAACATATCTCCCCGGGCAAGGGAAACAAAAGCAAAAATGAACAAGTGGGACTATATCAAGCAGAAAAGCTTCTGTACAGCAAAGGACACCATCAGTAGAACAAAAAGACATCCTACAGTATGGGAGAATATATTCATAAAAAACGTATCTGATAAAGGGTTGACATCCAAAATATATAAAGAACTCATGCACCTTAACAAACAGAAAGCAAATAATCCAATTAAGAAATGGGCAGAGGACATGAATAGACACTTCTCCAAAGAAGAAATTCAGATGGCCAACAGGCACATGAAAAGATGCTCCACATCACTACTCATCAGAGAAATGCAGATTAAAACCACAATGAGATATCACCTCACACCAGTGAGGATGGCCAACATCCAAAACACAAACAACAACAAATGTTGGCGAGGATGTGGAGAAAAGGGAACCCTCCTACACTGCTGGTGGGACTGCAAATTAGTTCAACCATTGTGGAAAGCAGTATGGAGGTTCCTCAAAAAACTCAAAATAGAAATACCATTTGACCCAGGAATTCCACTCCTAGGAATTTACCCTAAGAATGCAGCAGCCCAGTTTGAAAAAGACAGGTGCACCCCTATGTTTATTGCAGCACTATTTACAATAGCCAAGAAATGGAAGCAACCTAAGTGTCCATCAGTAGATGAATGGATAAAGAAGAGGTGGTACATATACACAATGGAATATTATTCAGCCATAAGAAGAAAACAAATCCTACCATTTGCAACAACATGGATGGAGCTAGAGGGTATTATGCTCAGTGAAATAAGCCAAGCCGAAAAAGACAAGTACCAAATGATTTCACTCATATGTGGAGTATAAGAACTAAGAAAAAAACTGAAGGAACAAAACAGCAGCAGACTTACATAACCCAAGAACGGACTAATAGTTACCAAAAGGAAAGGGACTGGGGAGGATGGGTGGGAAGGGAGGGACAAGGGGGAAAAGGGGGCATTACGATTAGCGTATGTAATGTTAGGGGGGCACCAGGAGGACTGTACAACTCAGAGAAGACAAGTAGTGACTCTATAGTATTTCTCTATGCTGATGGACAGTGACTGTAATGGGGTTGGTGGGGGGGACCTGATGAAGGGGTAGTGTAATCACAATATTGCACATGTAATTGTAGATTAATGATATCAAAATAAACTTTAAAAAAAAGCTAGGTGCAAAGAAAAAAAATAGAAAAAAAAAAAGGAGAAAGACTCCAAAACTGACCAGAATAAACATGAACTTGGGACAACTACAAAGGGAGTAACATAACATATGATGGGAATACCGAAAGGATAGGAAAGAAAGAAACAAAAGCAATATTTGAAACAATGATTAAGAATTTACCCCAAATTGGTGTCAGTTACTAAGCCACTAAGCCACAAATTCAGGAAGCTCAGAGAAAACCAAGCAGGATAAATACCAAAAAAACTGCACCTGGTAATAACATTTAAATTTCGGAAAATCAAAGATAAAGTCTTGGAAGAAGCCAGAGGGAAAAACACCTTACCTGTAGAGAAGCAAAGATAAGAAATATATTTAACTTCTCCTTAGAGCTCTGCAAGCAAGAGAGTGGGGTGAAATATTCAAAGTGCTAAGAGAACAAAGCCACCAGCCTAGAATTCTGTACTTTGTGAAATTATCCCTCAAAAGTGAAAGTGAAATAGACTTTCTCAGACAAAAAAAAATTGAGGGTATTTGTTTCCAGTAGACCTATCTTGCAAAAAATGTTTAAAATTATTTACCGAGAAGGAAAATGGCAAGTCAGAAAATCAGATCTTCATAAAGATCATCAGAGAAGGAATGAGTGAAGGTAAAATACCGTTTCTCTTTATTGATTGAATAGACAGGAGTCTAAAATAATAGCAACAATGTATTTGATTATGTATGCTTTTGTGTGTGTGTACATGCCTGCACTTACCTATATATAAGTGAATTGAATGACTGCAATGACACAAGGAACAGGAAGGAGGAATTAGGAATGCTTTATTACTCTAAGGTAATTGCAGTGTTTGTGAAACTGTAGTCTTCCTTGAAAGTGGATTAGAATGAGTTGTAAATGCATATTGTAAACGCTAGGGCAACCACTTAAAAAATATAATTGATAGGCTAAGAAAAGAGAGAAAATGGAGTCACATAAAATGCAGTCCTACTCATAATTGTCAAAGTTTGGAAGTAAACAAGATGTCATTCAGTAGGTGAACAAATAAACTGGTACATTCAGACAATGGAACATTTTCAGTGATATAAAAGAAATGAGCTCTCAAAATATGAAAAGACATGGAATAAACTTAAATGTATATTACTAAGTGAAAGAAGCTAATTTGAGAAACTACGTACTGTATGATTCCAACTATATGATGGTTTAGAAAAAACCAAACTGTGGAGACAGTAAAAAGATAAAATGTTGCCGGGCTTAGTGGGGAGGGATGAACAGAGAGAGCACAGGGAACTTTTAGGGTACTGAAACTATTCTGTATGTTACTGTAATGGTAGGTACATATCATTATATATATATGTTGTCAAATGCCATGGAATGTACAACACTACAAGTAAACCCTATTATAACCTAGGCTTTGGGTGATGTGTCAGTGTAGGTTCATTAGTTATAACAAGTGTACCATTGTGGTACAGGATTGGTAGTGGGGGAAGTTGTGTAAGGCAGAGGACAGGGGGTATATGGGAACTCTGTGCTTTCCACTCAGTTTCAGTATAAACCTAAAACTGCTCTAAAAAGCAAAGTTTATTAATTAATAAAAAAAGTACAAAATGCTGCTGAGATAATGACATATCCAATAAGGGGTTAACATCCAAAATATATAAAGAGCTCACACACCTCAACACCCAACAAGCAAATAACCCAATTAAAAAATGGGCAGAGGATCTGAACAGACACTTCTCCAAAGAAGAAATTCAAATGGCCAACAGGCACATGGAAAGATGCTCCACATCACTAATTATCAGGGAAATGCAAATTAAAACCACAATGAGATATCACCTCACACCAGTTAGAATGGCCAACATCCAAAAGACAAAGAACAACAAATGCTGGCAAGGATGCGGAGAAAGGGGAACCCTCCTACGCAGTTGATGGGAATATAAATTAGTTCAACCACTGTGGAAAGCAATACGGAGGTTCCTCAAAAAACTAAAAATAGAAATACCATTTGACCCATAATTCCACTCCTAGGAATTTACCCAAAGAAAACAAGATCCCTGATTCAAAAAGACATAGGCACCCCTATGTTTATTGCTGCACTATTTACAATAGCCAAGATAACAGAAGCAACCTCAGTGTCCATCAGTAGATAAATGGATAAAGAAGAGGTGGTACATATACACGATGGAATATTATTCAGCCATAAGCAGGAAACAGATGCTACCATTTGCAACAACATGTATGGATTCTAGAGGGTATTATGCTCAGTGAAATAAGCCAGGCAGAGAAAGACAAATACCAAATGATTTAATTCATTTGCAGAGTATAATAACAAAGCAAAACTGAAGGAACAAAACACCAACAGACTCACAGACTCCAAGAAGGGACTAGCTAGCAGTTACCAAAGAGAAGGGATTGGGGAGGGTGGATGGAGAAGGAGGGAAAAGAGGATTAAAGGGGCATTATGATTAGCACACATAATGTAGCAGGGTCATGGGGAAGGCAGTATAGCACAGAGAAGACAAGTAGTGACTCTATAGCATCTTACTATGCTGATCGACAGTGACTGCAATGGGGGGGGTGACTTGATAATATGTGTGAATGTTATAACCACGTGTTGCTCATGTGAACCCTCTAAGATTGTATATCAATGATACCTTAATAAAAAAATTTTTCTTTCAAAAAAAAGGTACTGAGATAAAGGAGACCTAAAAATATGGTAAAATACACTATGTTCACAAATCAGAAAATTTATTATTAATGTCACTTCATCCAAATTGTTCTGTACATTTAGTGCAATCTCAGTCAAAATCCTAGCAGCCTTTTTTTGGAAAGAAACAAGCTGAAATGCAAAAGACCTACAAGATGAAAACAATGTTATAAAAAAGAACAAGTTGAAAGGCATACACTACCTGAGTTCAAGACTTACTATAAAGCTATAGCAATTAAGACAGTGATGTCTTAGAGTAGACATAAATTAATGGACAGATTAGAGTATACACATAGTCCATTGGTTTTCAACAGCGATACCAAGATAATTTAATAGGGAAAAGAGAGTCATTTCAACAAATATTGCTGGAATAACCAGAGGGAAAAAGTAAACCTTAACTCTACTCCTCAGACTATATACAAAAATATCTTAAAATGGATTAGAGACCTAAATGTAAAAGATAATAATAAAAAATATCTATAAGAAAATGATATGAACTGGAACAAATAGTTCTAAAATTCATATGGAAACACGAAAGACCCCAATAGCCAAAGCAATCCTGAGAAGGAAGAATAAAGCAGGGGGGATCTCGCTTCCCAACTTCAAGCTCTACTACAAAGCCACAGTAATCAAGACAATTTGGTACTGGCACAATAACAGACCCACAGACCAGTGGAACAGAATTGAGAGTCCACGTATTAACCCAAACATATACAGTCAATTAATATATGATAAAGGAGCCATGGATACACAATGGGAAAATGACAGCCTCCTCAACAGCTGGTGTTGGCAAAACTGGACAGCTGCACGTAAGAGAATGAAACGATCATTGTCTAACCCCATACACAAAAGTAAATTCAAAATGGATCAAAGACCTGAATGTAAGTCATGAAACCATAAAACTCTTAGAAAAAAACATAGGCAAAAATCTCTTGGTCATAAACATGAGCAACTTCTTCATGAACATATCTCCCCAGGCAAGGGAAACAAAAGCAAAAATGATCAAGTGGGACTATATCAAGCTGAAAATTTTCTGTACGGCAAAGGACACCATCAATAGAACAAAAAGGCATCCCACAGTATGGGAGAATATATTCATAAATGACATATCCAATAAAGGATTGGCATCCAAAATATATAAAGAGCTCACGTACCTCAACAAACAAAAAGCAAATAAGCCAATTAAAAAATGGGCAGAGGATCTGAACAGACACTTCTCCAAAGAAGAAATTCAGATGGCCAACAGGCACATGAAAAGATGCTCCACATCGCTAATCATCAGAGAAATGCAAATTTAAACCACAATGAGATATCACCTCACACCAGTAAGGATGGCCACCATCCAAAAGACAGACAACAACAAATGTTGGTGATGATGTGGAGAAAGGGGAACGAACCCTCCCACACTCTCGTGGGAATGTAAATTAGTTCAACCATTGTGGAAAGCAGTATGGAGGTTCCTCAAAAAACTCAAAATAGAAATACCATTTGACCCAGGAATCCCACTCCTAGGAATTTACCCTAAGAATGCAGCAGCCCAATTTGAAAAAGACATATGCACCCCTATGTTTATTGCAGCACTATTTACAATGGCCAAGAAATGGAAGCAACCTAAGTGTCCATCAGTAGAGGAATGGATTAAAGAACAGGTGGTACATATACACAATGGAATATTATACAGCCACAAGAAGAAAACAAATCCTACCATTTGCAACACCATGGATGGAACTAGAGGGTATTATGCTCAGTGAAATAAGCCAGGCGGAAAAAGACAAGTACCAAATGATTTCACTCATATGTGGAGTATAAGAACAAAGAAAAAAACTGAAGGAACAAAACAGCAGCAGACTCACAGAACCCAGGAATGGACTAACAGTTACCAAAGAGAAAGGGACTGAGGAAGATGGGTGGGAAGGGAGGGACAAGGGGGAAAAAGGGGCATTATAATTAGCAGACATAATGTAGTGGAGGGTGCACAGGGAGGGCTGTACAACACAGAGAAGACAAGTAGTTTCTATAGCATCTCACTACGCTGATGGACAGTGACATGGTGGTGACTTGATGATGGGGAGAATCTAGTAACCATAATGCACATGTAATTGTAGATTAATGATACCAAAAGAAAAAAAGAAAAAATTATATAACCATGTGTATAGAAAATTCATCTAGCATTTTATGTGGTTAATGAAATTTGTGTCAAGATTTTTCTTAGAAATTCTGATTTAAATGTCAAACTCATAAAAGTGGAGTCAAGGTCAAATAGGAATAGAAGATAGTCTTCTGACTCAGGATGTTCTGTAACCATAATCAGCATCATTTACCATCAATATCTCAGTTTAATAAACGTATGGTAAATATTGCTACTACAGTGATAAAATATACAGAAGGCAGAACTAATTTTTAATAGCTTTATTTGTTATAGTCCTACATCTGTAAAAGTCAGTGTCTTTATGGGTTTCTTTCAATTACACATTGTTTCATTTTCATGAAGCCAAGTATATGTGTCAGAGTTTGTACATTTATGCTATATTGTATACTTATAGATTGTGTATTTGGATTCATTGTAAATGGATCTCTAAAGTCTTAAGGGTCTGTTATTACTGGATCTCCAAGAACTTTTGGCCATAGAATTGGTAGTACATAGGATTTCTTGGGTATTTGGTTTTATCACCTTCACCCTTCACAAAAATTGTTTAAAACATGTCAGTCATAAAATGTTAAGACAGAAGAATTCTAATCATTGATTGCATGTTTAAGCCTATTCCATGTTTATTTTTGTTTTTAATTTTTATTTTAGTAATGATGATGTTTTCTTGATTTCTATGGAAAATCCAAATTCGACAACTCTAATTACATCAAGTCCAACAGGTATCTTAAATTAAGTACAATACGATCTATCAAATTAAAAAGCTCCAAATCAGTATTTATTTAAAATAGAGAATTGAATATTATCTTTTAATAAAATTTTAATTCTACTCTCAAAAATGTCTTAATTTATATCTCTGATTAATATTACCTGAATAAATGATTCCTTAATATAATTGAGGTTTCTTCTTGACTTTGTATTTATTAATTCATCGCCTTTGTTTCTTTACTGTGTTTGTTTAATGGCTTTGTAAATTATAAAGTTACTTACTTTTCATATACATTATTTTTTTACTTGTTTGCTCTGACCTGTGTTGGTAGTAGTAATTATTTGTTTTTTGTTTGCTTTTTTTAAGTCTATTATGTGGTCAACTTAAGATTTAAAATTTGGCTATTCTTAGTATCTTTGATTTTTTAATTTTCATTTTTTTAAATAATACTTTTGTGTTGCTCTTTAAAGCTTCTGTCTTAATACACTTATGTAAAAATCTTTAACCTTAGATTTCCAATGAATTTCCGCTCTTGAAATAGCTGTCTTGTTGGCCCATATTTTCTCATTCAAAATTCCCCATTTCCTTTTCATTTTTTATTATATTAGATTATTTGCATCTTAATTTCAGAAAATTTTGCCTCCACTTATATAGTGACCTGATTGCCCAGGCTTTGGGCTGTTAAGATTATGAATCAAATAGTTACAAGGGATATTAAGCATTCATCTAAGGCTTCCTACTGGTTCTAGGAAGAATGCTCTTCAGCCATCTCAGATAGTTTTTTTTCTAAGAGTTAATAATATAATTGTAAAGTTAACAGAACAAAATCTTTCAAACCAAAATCAGAGTTTGTGTTTTTGAACTGATTCATTGGTCTTTGGAATAGGCAAAATCAACTGAAATACTTTTTCTGATTATATAATGAACAGTTAATTAGCATTCCATTATTACTGTTTCAGCATCTGTATATTATATAGTCCATAAATATTTCATGGTTTAACAGATTTGTCAAATGTTCATGTTTTAGTCATTTTCTTTCAGATTCTGAAAAAATTCCATCAGGAAATTCTAACAGTTCACCTGATGCTAAAATTATAGTTAAGGTAGGTAATATTGTCTCCGGATGTTGTTCACTTGAATATGTTAGTTCTCGGAGCTAACATTAGTTTTAGTGTTGCTACAGGTTGGATGACTTGGGTTTGTTATTCATTTGGGAGATTCATTCTCTGAGAAATTAATAGTAGCTAGTTTGCATAACCAGGTTCCAGTCCAGCATAAACATTCAAAAGCAAACAGCTAATGATAAACATATTTCACAGTCATACTTACTTACCCTATTAACTCATTTAGACACTTAATCGTATTCTCAGAAACCATGCAGTATTTTATGAGCTTCTCTCTCATAGTGGAGTTAAACTAAACCATAAAGACTTAACAGTGTTCAATCTGTAGCTTCCAAATGGTTATTTAAAATGGTATGTTTTTTATTTTTTTTAAACATTTTCTGCTGTTGAGGCAAAATCTTTTTTTCATAACTTTTCAGGCTGTAGGGAAGAAACTTGATTCTGTGATTGATCTGACAAAAGAAGGCCTATCAAACTGCAACACAGGTAAAGGATTTGTCTTTCTTTTTTTAAGAAAGAGGGAATGGTAACAAATCAAAATGCATTTGACCCATTTATGAAGTTGTTTTAGTGTGTTTGTGTGTATTTATAGTTCTGTGCAATTTTATCACGCGTACATTCGTGTAACTGCCACCACCTCAAATCACATACCCATTTTATCACCACTGGCTTCCCTCATGCTGCCCCTTTGTAGCCGCACTTACCTCCTGCCTCCAGTCCCTAAACTCTGACAACCCCTAATCTGTCCTCACCCCATAAACGTTTTTCTCGTGGGTGTTATATAAATGTGATGCTACGATTTGTAGCCTTCTGAGATTGCCTTCCTGCAGTTAGCATAGTTCCCTCCACAGGGCCATCCAAATTGTTGTGTGTATCGTACACACTTGTGCCGAACTGCTCTTTCCAGCAGAAATTGGCTTTCCTTGCTCTCTTTACCCTTGGTATTTTGCGCATACCAGTATTATATAGCTTTGTTACATTGTTCTGTAATTGTTTCTTTATGTATCTGTCCTCCTGAAAGGAATTGAATTAATTAGCATTTTAATCTGTAAATTTCCATCCTCCTAGCACAGTGCTTGGCACAAGTACACTTTTCAAAACAATGTTGAATTAATGCAGCAGATTTTACAGATTTAAAGTGTTTAAAAGAGATTTAAAATATTGTAAAAGAAATGGAAGTTTATATACTGTAAAAGGGAGTATAAATTAATCTTTCTGGAAACCATCTTATCAATATAAAAAACTTACAAATATGTAAGCCTTTTGACCCAGAATTTCTTTGAATAGTTCTCTGAAGAAATCTCTAAAGTCAAGGTATGAAAATGTTCCTTGCAGTGCTATTTGTGAAAAGTAAAACTTTGGAAACCCTTAAATTTCTAGAAATAAGGGATTAATTATGCAAATTAGATTTATGCAGTGCAGCAATATTCAGACATTAAAAATGCTGTTGTAGAAGAAGTACATGTATTGATGTAAACATACTAATGATATAACGAGAAAAAAGTTATAATAGTCTATATGTAGAATTGTGATGGACTAATTGAGACCAGATTTAACTTCTCTGCAGTAAACACCTAGAAAACTAAACAAGATAAAAGAAAAACTTTTTCAGTTTTGTAGCATAGGACTGCAGTCTCTGAGAGAAAGGAATGAATGACACAAGCCCTATAGTGTGCCCCACTGTCTTCCTGGACTGTAGTGCAGTGAAGGAGACCCCACGCAGAGAATAGCTGTCTTTCTGAGGTGAGAATACAGATTGACATTCAGAGGCTGACTCACCTGGAGGGAAGGGAAGAGTATTATCAGAATGAGAAAGCCACTCAGAGGAAGAGTTCAAAGAGGTCAGCATAGGAGTCCTCTTGAGTCTGCCAAAATATTAAGCCACTCATTCACAGAGTGAAACTCCACAAATGTGGGCCAAGAATGACCAAGGAGCTTTTCACTGAACAATTTCCAGAATTCAAATAGAGGTGGGAAATAGTCAATTCTGACCAGCCAAGAGTGGCAGATTCTTATTGAATATGTGAGTGTAAACCCATCTTACAGGAAAAAACCTTGCTCTATAAAACCTAATAACAAGCTTTTGAAAGGACCAGGCTGAATTGCAGGTAACTCAGTGGCTTATACAAAGTCCATTGTCCATTAAGACAACAGCTCAACACACAACCATGTAAAATTCATAATACCCGTCATCTAGTTTAAAAAAATGACTAGAGATGCCAAGAAAAAAAAATGGAACCCATAACCAGGAGAAAAATCAGTCAGTAGAAACCAATTTAGAGATGACAGAATTTACAGATGGAGACTTTAAAACAGCTGATAGAAATATTTCAAAGAATTAAAGGAAAACAGGAACAAAACAAAAGAGAAAAAAAAGATATGAAATAGAACCAAATGACAAAAAAGAAAATACTTTTCAGTGGATATTAAAAACAGCAAATTTAATGGATAGAAAAAAACAGCGTATTAGACCCCAAAGGAAAGTACACTGGCATACTGGAGGAAATAGTTCCTGACCAAATAGTTTGGAAAGAAACTATCCAAAGTAAGATTTTTAAAAAGGAAAAAGAAAAAGAGGCTGGGGAAAAAAAGAGTCAGATCTTTAGTGACCTGTGGGACAGTATCAAGTGGTCTAACATACATGTATGGTCAGTTTTCCAAATTTAATGAGAAGTACAAACCCATACAATCAAGAATTTCAAGTGGCATAAATACCTAGAAGACCATGTGATAAAGAGAAAAATCCAAAAAACAATGAGAAAAACAAGATATATACAGAAAGGGAAATTTTAAAATACATAGAAAAACGGCGATATATACAGAAGAACAAATAATTAACAGTTTTCTCAATTGGAACTATGTATGCAAACCAAAAAACAGTCAAATGACACCATTAAAAGGCTGGGGGAAAATAATTGTTAACCTAGAATTCTATATCCAGAAAATGTATCTGTCAAAAGATGAAAGCAAAATTAAGACATTTTCAGTTAAAATTTATTGGCAGCAAACCTTCAATATCAAATATAGAGGAAGTTCTTCAAGCAAAAGGAAAATACCAGGTGGAAAGTGATTTTCCACAAAGGAATATACCATAGAATGAAGTCTATAATATGTGTAGAAGTTAATATATGACCATAAGGCAAATGAAATGGAAGTATGTTGTTTTAAGAGTCTTACATTATACCAGTTGTATAATGTTATTTGAAGATAGATATGGTAATGCCTAGAGCAATCACATTTTTAAGTGGAAGTATAGCTAATAGACCCATAGTGGAAATAAAGTGAATTTTTAAAACAGTTCAAGAGAAGCCACAAAAGCAAAAAAAAAAAAAAAAAGACTAGTAGAGAACAAAAGGCAAGACAACAGATTTAAACCTGACCATATTGATAATTAGAATATGTGTAAATGACCTAAAATGCCATTAAAAAAGCAGGCATTGTTGGACTGCACACAAAACAAGACCCAACTGTATGATAACTACATGATGCACTTCGTAAGTATATAGACAGGTTAAAATGAAAAGGATGGAAGAAGATCAAGCATGCAAACACGAATCATAAGAAAGCTTGGAGTGATTATATTATGGTCAGACAAAAAGACTTCAGACAAGGAATATTTCCAAGGATAACAAAGGCTATTTTGTAATGATAAAGCAGTCATTTTGTCAGGAAGACATAGTAAACCTATGTGTGTATGCACTTAATAGTAGAACTTCAAAATTCCTGATGCAAACACTGATAGGACTGAAATTATAAATAGAAATAAACAACTATAACCAGAGGTTCCAACACTCCCTTCTCAGAAACTGATACAGTATGTGGACAGAAAGTCAGTAAAGTTACAGAAGCCTGAGCAACACTCTCAGTCACCTTAACCTAATTGACATTTAGAGAACATTCAGTCCAACCATGGCAAAATGCATTCTTTTTAAGTGCTTATGAAACATGCAGTAAGATCAGATTTTGGACCATAAAACAAGTGTATTTAAAAGAATTGTAATCATAGTATGTTCTCTGACACAACAGAATTAATCAATAATCAGTAACAGAAAGATAGCTGAAAAATCCCTAGATATTTGGAAACTAAACACATTTCTGAATAACCCATGAGTCAAAGAAGAAATCAAAAGGGAAATTTTAAAATATTTTGAATTGAATGAAAATGAAAACACAGCATATCAAAATTTGAGGGATGCAGCCAAAGCAGTTCTCGGAGGGAAGGTACTAGCATTAATGTTTATATTAGAAAAAAATGTTAAGTCTAAAATGAACAATCTAAGCTTCTACCTTAAGATGCTGAGAAAAAAGAATAGATTAAACCCAAAGCAAGTAGATGACACTTCACTAGAGAAGATAGGGCAATGGCAAAAAAGCACAAGAAGACATCCTCAGCATCATTATTCATTAGGGGAATTCAATGAGATACCACAACGTATCACTAGAATGTCTAAATTAAAAACAACCGAAAATTTACAGTTTTGCCAAGGATGTGGAACAACCTGGAGTTCCTCATGCTTTGACGGTAGGATAAAATGATAAAACCATTTTGGATGGAAGTGGTTTGGCAGTTTCTCAAAGCACTAACTGTGCCCTTACCATATGACACTATTTATTCCACTCTTAGGTATTTACCCAATAGAAATTAAAAACTACATCTACACAAAGACTTTCATACAAATGTACATAACAACTTTATTCATAATAGCCCCAAACTAGAAACAGTTCAAATGTCCATCATCAGGTGGTTAAACAGGTTATAGCTTATCTACACAGCTAAACAGTACTCAACAATAAAAATGAACAAAGTAATTGTTATGTACAACAACATGGATGAATCTAAGAAACATTATGGTGGGCAAAAGAATTTTACATACTCTGTGAGTTATGTGAAGTTCTAGAAAAGGCAACTCTGATCTTTAGTGACAACAAACCTGTGGTTTCATGGGTCCAAAGGTGAGAGGGATGGGATAGAACCTTTGGGGTTCTTTCAGCATTAACAGAATTAACAGCATTCTGTGGCTTAATTTTGGAGATGGTTTCACACTCATCAAAACTCAAGAGTTGCACATTTAAAATGTGTACATTTTATTGTATGTGAATTATATTCAAATAGTTCATTGAAAAATGCAGACTTTAAAAATCATTTTTATAGTGTATGTGCATCCCCATGTGTGTATACATGCCGCACAGGACAGAAGGTCAGACACCAAAGGGTTAAGCTGAAACCAGAGGCCACAATTCTCATCTAGCAGTTTAATGAGGAACCTTAAAAAATGCGATACTAGCTGCTGTTGCTTTGAGAATACAAAACACTGCAATAACCATTACTCATTTTTATATAGATAAGGATATAAGTTGGGGAGTATTTAGAATACATTAACAGTGATGACACAAAGGATATAAACATTAACTAGTTTGGGATAAAAGTCCTGTTTCGTCTCGTCTCTTCATCAAGTTGAGTTTCTGTCTTAGCCTATTTTAATTTGCCAAGGGCTTGTTGATGTATTGCCTTGAAAGAAGGAATGTTAGTTATAGGAAGTTACATTTGTTGGAATTTTTTTGTATGACACTGTTAGCTTGAAATTTTAAAGGTTATTTGTAACAGCTTTTGTGTGATGATTAACCTGCATATTATGATTTCACAAATCTAGTTCTAGTTAATTAAACCAGTTAAAAAGACTGTACAGACTCTCTTACAATTAAAACCATAAAGTTACTACCTTTTCTAAAAAGGGTTTTTAACACCAGTAAATAAAACAAAGATATTAACGTTGAAACACAATACAGGATCTTGATTCTCCTTGTCAGTCAAAAGAAAAAGACAAGTGAAAGAAATTTCGTTTGGGAGAGTCACAAACTGTTTCAAGCAGTTACATTAAGGCTCATAAAATACGTCTGAAATGGCTTTTACTGTTTATTAGATACACTCAAACTTGTGAAATTTTTAGCGACCCAGCCCTACTACCTCCCGTCACAGAGCCCCTTAGCATCACCATGTGTGCTCTCCCTAGCTGACTTCAGACCCTTCTAGGCCTACAAACCCTCTTCCTCTCCTCACCCCCACATGTTCTTTTATATCCCCCTTTCCTTTCTTCCTTTCACCATTTCTCTTTCTTACGTTTCTCCTTTCTGCCCCTCCTTCCCCACTCCCTCTCCATAATCCACAGTTTACGTTTATCGCCCTCTAGGCTAACACAGACCTCAGCAGGAGAAATTCCGGTAACACAGCCTGTGTGAGTTCTTAGTTTGAATTCCTAGGACTGGAGTGTCACATATTCATACAGGATTGTAAATGGCTCTGTGTTTGCAAACATCCTTATTGACCTAACAGCAAAATTTGCCATTTAGACCCCTGGGCAGGGATCTGTCTCCCATGTATAATTTTGCCTTGTTTCCACTGTGTAATAACTTAACTGTTTATGTTAAGAGGGAAGCTTTGGTCACATTAAATGAAAATTATATTTTGGGTCTAGAACTTTTATCAAAAGTTTATCTTCACAGTTTTGTAATTTTAGTTCACATTTAATTACCACCCAAAATGTAAACTATTCTTTGCTTAAAGGCTGTAGAATTGATTATTGCAGATAAATCTCACTTCTTAAACCTTCTGTTCACAGGAAGTCCAATATCCATCCTGGAGTCATCTATAAAAGCTATTTCAATCTCAAAAGAGACCATTTCGGTGGCACCAAATGCAGCCCAGGTACCGATATGAAATGCTCTCCAAGGGATATTCATTCCAAATTGAGTGGAAGTAACCATTTTACTCATTAAGAAACATTTGGGTCACATTTCTGCTTAGAAAGCACTTAAATGTGCTTTTTAAAATGTGCTACTATGCTACTGTGAGTCTACTGATTTACACAAAGTAATTGAATTTCCCAGAAGCTATAGAAATTAAAACAAATACACCTTTTTTTACCCAGTAAATTGGAAAAGATTTTTCTCTGAAGAGTAATAACCATGGATAATGAGGGTAGAGAGAAATGGGCGTTCCTGTACACTCATACTTTCCATATAAAGTGCACAGTGTTTGGGAACACAATTTGGAAATGAGATGGAATAATTTATCCAGAATGTCTGAGACCTAATCCATTCTGAATTAGTGACAGTCCAGAGTGCAGAAATCTTAACTCCAAAAAAATCTTAGGCTTGTAAAGACTGATCCAGCTTAACATATTCTTGAAGCATCCTTGTGTTCTTATGTTTTCAATAAACGGATTGAAGAATGGGAAACATATATACAGTTGGCTCTTGAACAACATGGGGGCCAGCGGTGCTGACTCTCCCACAGCTGAGAATCCACATACAGCTTTTGATTCCACAAAAACTTAACTATGAAACAGCCTGTTGACCAGAAGCTTTAGTGTTAACATGAACAGTCAACTAACACGTTTTGTGTGTTAGTATGTACTATATACTATATTCTTACAATAAAGTAAGCTAAAAAAGGCGGGGGGGAACTTTTTTCAAATTGTTAAAAACTTTTTTTGTCTCCAAAATTTTTTCTGTTATATTTATTGGAAAAAAAATCTATGTATAAGTGAACCTGTGCAATTCAAACCCATGTTGTTCCCGGGTCAACTATAGTAAAACTACAGCTGACCACTTAAAATAATCAGAACCCACCACTCCATGCCGCTGAGCTTTTTCGCGAATGTGTTCTAGGTTCTTGAGTCCTTTGAGCACCTGCCACCCTTACCAGCACCACCAGCACCACTGCCTGAACTGGCGGACAAAGTCCGAGACACACTTCCTCCCCAGAAGCCTGAGCTCAAAGTGAAGCGGGTGCTGAGGCCCAGGGGCATCGCCCTGACCTGGAACATCAGCAAGATCGACCCCAGGTGTGCTCCCGTGGAGAGCTACCGCCTCTTCCTGTGCCACGAGAGCCCTAGCGACAAGCTGATCTGGAAGAAAATTGGAGAGATTAAAGCTTTACCACTCCCAATGGCCTGTACTTTATCTCAGTTTTTAGCTTCCAACAAATATTATTTTGCTGTCCAATCAAAAGATATTTTTGGGCGATATGGACCGTTTTGTGATATAAAGTCTATCCCTGGGTTTTCTGAAAACCTTACTTAAAAGAGAAGTCTTCAATAATTACATATTGTACTGCATTTTTTTTTTCACATTTGAGTTGTTTTTGTTTACAATGTTCCTGTAACACTATTGGCCATCTTAAAGGGCCAGTTCAGATTGTGAGCCCTTTGTATAGGGACAGCCATCTTCCCTATGTTGTAAGTGACCTCTAGTTTAATGAATTTCTGGTTTGCATTCAGTAAGGACTTCCAGTGGGCATGTTCTGAAAAATACACTACACTATCATGGACCCATGTCACCAAGCTGCACTGTGTACAATACCTTTAGTGGCTATGGGGCTGCTGATACAGAAGCCCTAGTTTACAAGTAAGCACCGTGTCGTCTGTTGACAGCTTTGGGTCACCTGCTTATGGTCAGTACAGGTGCGGAAAAGCAGCTCTGCTGAGACCAGATCATTCCTGGGGTGCGTCTCCACCAAGAGTTTATGAAATGTCTTCTCATTCTGTTCAAATTAAAAGGTTGTTAATGTGTGCCCTCCACGCTGCTTACCCAATCCCCATTTTTGGCTGTCAGTCATTTGGGGAAAACAGTCTGGAGGTTTTCCCTAAATTTGTATATTTAGACACATAATAAAATTAAATATTGTGTATTGTGAACACAGTATAGTATGTCTTATAAAAACATTTTTCAACCTATTTCAGCTGAAGAAAATGGAATTGTCTGCCTTAGATTTAAGGCTTTAATTTGTTGACTCCCTAATTCTACCCTTTGCTTGTTTCCTGGCCGCCATCATTTCCTGTAGAAAGAACGTAACACTCAGGGGCTCCAATAGATGTGTCCTGTGCATGCCTGTGTCCGAGGAACACTTGAGTGAGGCGTCCCTAGCACAGGGAGCCCTGGAAACGCAGTAGGAGAAAAGCCTGAGGCAGGAGGTAGTGAGATGTAGGCAGCTGTTAGAACTTGTGGCCCCAGGTAAGGGGAAGATAGGCCGCAGTAAACATGGAGCCGCATCCTAGACATCTGGAGAATTCAGCTTGAAAAGTGAGGGGGCCTTCCTAGCAACAAGCCCCAGTCAATCCTGTTCCTGTCTTTTTGGCTGATAAACCCTAGATAAAGCAGCCCCAAGCAGTATCCTCTTTTGGAGCCCTCCTGTTTAGAGTGAGTCTTTTTCTTTCCTTTTCACTCCTCATTAAAACTTCGCTGGTTGCTTCATACTCTTGTCTGTTGGCTTCCTTCTTCATCACCTCCAAGACACAATCCTGGGAGAAACAGCATCTCAGCTGGTAACATCTGGGGGCTCGTCCAGGATTGCCTTTGAAGGCTGAGTATCCGCTGCAAACAAGTCTTTCTCTTACTTTCCTTACAGTGTGACACATCACCTGCTGCACACAACATTGGGCACCTGACAGCCTTTTAAAAAAGTGATTAGCGTGGCTTCTGACCTTAAAGACTTGGGTGTTAGGTTCCTCTGAGTCCTCCTCAGTTGGTCCCCCTTCTCCCTCAGGAGTCAGGAATGGTGGCTGAGTGGGGACCTGAAGCTCTCCTTGGATGCACAGTGCTGGGCAGGGCCAGTCCTTGGTGGATGCACTAAGGTCTCCTGTCGGAACTCAGACCCCGACTGCCCAATTGGGTATCCACAAGGAGCTGCTGCACCTTTCCTTTTTTTGCGGGTGGACCTCTTAGGAGAGTCTCCCCTGAGTATCCTCTCCTGCGAGAGCAACTTAGGTGACCACCTCAGGCTCTCCACAAAAGCCCCTTATACTGATGGAGCATTCCTTTGATTCTTCCTTGACTGTCTCTCATGAAATAAATGATGTTCCCCCTCACTGGGAGCCCTCTAGTTTCTCCTCCTTATTCAGGATTTAGGAGAACTAGGCACACACGAATTTAGCTGAGTATTGGGCACAACTCTTCCTGCCTGTCCCTGGTGTCCTATGGGGAATGGGAAAGCAGGTGTCTGGGCAGTTCCCCCAAACAAAACAAATTATTCCCTGGATCCCAACCCCAGCCATGAGATGCTGACTCGGCAGCCAGCTGTGTCTGGGGAGGTTTCTCCCTGCATACCAGGTGAAGCTTCACCCTGGACAGAGTGAGAAAGAATCGCAGGTCGGGGGAGAGTGCGGAGGGAGGGAACGGTGAGTTGCTGCATTAAGGCAGCTTGCCCTGCCAGCTCCCAGTGTCCCATGTCCACTTTGATCTGCTTGGGGGACTAGCCACTGCCACCCCAGGATGCGGGGGAGCCACGGAGCACGGAGCACAGGATAGAGTGAGACTGCTCTGAGGGCTTCCCAGGGAGAGGAGGTTTTCAGGCGGCCTGCTAGAGAGCAGATCTGTGCAGCCGTATTTCCGTCTGGTTGCTCAAGCAGGAGCTTGCAAGCAAGCAAGGCTCTCAGCAGCCCCTCCCTAAACAGCAAAGAGATAACGGTGCTTACGACTGGAAAAGTGCAGAGACAGTGTTCTGTTGAACGGTTAGAAAGCTTTCTTTGAAAAGAAAGCGTGACCTCAGAGAGACATCTTTTAAGGATTTTCAGGAATGAGACAAAAGGCCAGAGGATGTCGGTCAAGTGGTCTCAAGATGCTTACCTCCCGTGGGAGACCTTATGGCTCTCCTCTGTTATCAGTCCTCCAGTTAACTCTGCAAAATAAACTTAACCCAAGAAATGTACTGAGCTGGTTCCTCCCCAAGTTAGTGACTTCCCCCTGAGAACATATCAATTAAGAGTATTTACCTTGCTTTTAAGGTGGCTTCTGGGTTACACTCAGAGAGGCTATTTCTCAATCTAATCTCCAGGGTTAGGAAAGGATCTCTTCAGTATTCAGTGTGTTGGGTACCCCTCTCTAGTGGCCGGAGAGGCATATATCAAGATCTATATTTTAGACTGAGAATGAAGCAGTTATATCTCAGGCCAAGAGGCCCCAGAGTCTGGGCCCAGGAAGCTCTCACTGGTACCACAGCGCAACTATGCCAGCAGGTTCGGGAACGAGTCCTCTCCAAACACTGTTGTGAGCACGGGAGAGGACACAGACTTCCCTAAAAGAGGGATGGGCTGGGCCAAGGGACACCTTGGCTTTCAGACACCAAAAACAGAAAAGGGGACACCCTTGTCTTTCCTGGTGTCTTTCAGATGGGCAACTCGGAATCTAAGACCACCCTGGTCACCACCCCTTTGGGATGCAGCCTTAAAAATTGGAACGCCTTTGACCCCCAAACGCTGAAGAAGAAGCACATATCTTCTTCTGCACCTATGCCTGGCCTGATTATCAGATGGGAGATAAGGAAAAATGTCCACCTGAGGGAAGTATGAATTACAATACTATATTACAAGTAGACCTCTTCTGTAGGAAGGAAGGAGGTGGGCGGAAATCCCCTCTGTGCAGGTCCTCTTTGCTCTGAGAGACAAGCCTGAACGGTGTCAAAGATGCCAAATAGACCAAGAGTTCTGGCTGTGGTCACCATCAAGCCTGATTCCCCTACTGAGACCAAATCAATTCTGGGGCCCCCCCAAGCAGGGATGAGCCTCTCCAGAAAAAAAGACCCCTTCTTGTCCCCAGTCCTATGCCAACTGCCCCAGCATCTCTGGCCCCTTTGCCTTCCCCAAAACCTCCCTCTACCCATCCTCCTCCTCCCCAGGTGCCACCCTCACTGATCTGCCCTTTGCAAGGGATGCTGGGAGAAGATCATTTGGCCCTACTAAGGTGCATATCCCCTTTTCGCTACAAGATCTCAGATTAAGGTGGACTTAGGAAGATTATAAAATGACCCAGACAAATACAAAGAAGTCTTTAAAAACCTGACACACATCTTTGACATGACCTAGAAAGGTCTAATCTTGAATCTGAACCAGACATTGACAAGTAATGAAGTTAGAGCCGCCCTAGAGGCCACCAAAAAATTTGGAGAAAACTTGTTCCTTTCCTATCAAACTTCAATGCAGGCCCAAGTACAGGGGAAAGAGACATACACCCTACAAGCTGCCAAGCAGTCCCTCGGGACAATCCAGAGTGGGACCCAAATGACCTGGTGGTGACCTGGTGGCAAATCCCTTGACCTCCCTAGAGAAACTGAGGGAAGCCCCAGTCGAGCACACTTATCTGTCCCCCGACCCTATGGAAGGGAGCCTGATCTTCAAGGATAAATTCATGACTCAGTCAGCCCCAGATATTAGAAGAAAGTTACAAAAGCTAACCTTGGGACCTGATAGCACCCTAGACCACCTCCTAAAGGTCTTTTACAATCAGGAACAGGAGGAGGCTGAAGAAAGGGAACAGAGAGATAGAAAGAAGGTAGCCCGTCTGGTGGCTGCACTCCAGACCAGACCCCTGGAGGACACTCGTGCGGCTCCATCAGGTCAGCACTACAGGTTCAGGGGTGTGGGGCATTTCAAGAAAGAATGCCCCAATAAGGCCAGAGGGCCTCCTCCCGGGCCCTGTCCCATTTGCCAAGAAGGACATTGAAAGGTGAACCGTCCCCAGGGGTGAAGGTCCCGGGGTGGGGCGGGATGACCTAGTTATGGTCCAGTGGGACTGAAGGGGCCCGGGGGCTCCCCGCAGGGCTCCTATCACAGGAGCATCACTGTCCAGGAGCCCTGGGTGGCCCTCACGGTGGAGGGAAAGCAGACCGATTTTCTCCTAAAACAGGAGCCGCTCAGTCCTCTGGACCAGTCGCAGCCCTTTGTCTCCTGGGAGTACAACCGTGCCTGCAGTCACTGGAAAGTCCCAGATTTGACATTTCCCACATCCTTTAAGTTGTAGCTGGGGGATCCTATTGTTTTCCCATGCCTTCCTCATAGTCCCTGAAAGCCCTACCTGATTGCTAGGTCAAGACATCCTATCCAGACTAGGGCCCACCATACATGCAGCTCCCGGGCAGGCCCTCCTCCTGCCCCTCACGGAAACGGAGATAGACCCCAATGTATGCGCCACCCAGGGATAGGCTGGGCTCGAACTGCTCAGCCAGCAGAGATCAGATTGGAAGATGCCACTGCCTTCCCCAACCAGAGGCAGGACCCCCTGAAGCCAGAGGCTCATACGGGGCTGAGAGACGTCACTAACCTGAAGTCCCAGGGCCTCCTGGTACCATGTAACAGCCCATGTAATAGCCCTGTCTTGGGAATCCAGAAGCCCAGTGGGGAATGGAGGTTGGTACAAGACCTCCGCGTGATAAACAAGGTGGGGATCCCCATCCATCCGGTGGTGCCCAAGCCGTACACCTTGTTGACCCAAATCCCTGAAAATGCCAAGTGGTTCACAGTTCTGCATTTGCATACCTCTGCCTCCTGAATCTCACTGTCTCTTTGCCTTTGAGGATTCCCCCCAACCAGGCTACCCAGCTAACTTGGACTGTCCTGCCCCAAGGATTTAGGGATAGTCCTCACCTATTTGGCCAAGCTTTATATAGGGACCTGTCAGACTTTTCATTTCCTCAAGTCCAATCCCTACAATATGTAGATGACCTCCTCCTCTGCTCTTCCCCAGAAGAGGACTGTCAGGAAGGAACAAAAGCCCTTCTCAACTTCCTAGAGGAGAGAGAGGGTATAAAGTTTTCCAGCACAAGGCCCATGTGTGTCAAACCCCGGCAAAGTACCTGGGCCTTGTGTTGTCTGAGGGATCCAGAGCCCTGAGCACCGACAGGGTAAAACCCATTTCCACTTTCGCACTGCCTAGGACACTAAAACAGCTCAGGGATCTCCTAGGCCTCACCAGATTCTGCAGTTGTAGACTCCTGGGTGTGGAGAGATAGCTCATCCCTCACGTCAACTGGTCAAGGACACACAGGCCAACAATACATGTTTTAGCGTGGGAACCAGAGGCCTAATGAGCCTGAGAGCAGCTAAAGAGGGCTCGATTGCCGGCTCCGCCCTGAGCCGCCCAACGAGAAAGAGTTTCAACCTGTACGAGACGGAGTGGAAGGGAATGGCGCTGCGGTCCTGACTCAGAGTCAAGGCCCGGCGCAGTGACCTGCTGGGTGCCTGAGCAGGGAGCTGGGCATGGTGGCGAAAGGGTGGCCAGCTTGTTTGCAGGCCATGGCAGTGGTAGCCCTCTTAATTCCAGAGGCCCTGAAGCTGACCTTGGGGAATGACCCGACTGGGCTCTCTCCTCATGACGTGACAGGCCTACCAACATTCAAAGGAAGCCTTTGCCTATCCGACAGCCTCCCCATAAAACACCAGCCTATGCTATTAGAGGGGCCTGTTGTTCAGATAAAGACATGCCCCCTCACCTCAGTCCAGCAGCATTCCTCCCCGAGGAAGTAGAACATGATTGTGAAAAAGTGATTCTTCACATTTACATGGCACAGGAAGATCTAAGAGAAACTCCTCTAGAAAACTCAGATCTGATTCTTTTTACAGATGGGAGTTCCTCTGTGGAATTGGGAACCCGGAGCACAGCATATGTGGTAGTATCTCTCACTGAGAGGTCTCCCCTTCCACCAGGAACCAGCACCAGCACCAGCACCCAGTTGGCTAAATTAATAGCTCTAACTAGGGCACTGGAAGTGAGTAAGGGACGGAGGGTTAACATATACACTGACTCTGAAGATGCCTTCTTAGCTCTCCGTGTCCATGCCGCTATTTGGAAAGAAAGAAACCGGCTACTCTGCACCGTCTTCCTCCCCAGCGAAGTGGCTGTTGTCCATTGCTGAGGGCATCAGAAGGGAGCAGGCTATCTATGCAGCCCTGGGGGCAGCCCAAACAATCCAGTCTGCCATCACAATAGCCCCCCTGTTCTAGGAGCACTCCCTGAATCAAACCAAACCCTAATATTCCCAGCAGGAGGCAGACATGGCCCTTGGAGAGGGGCTTTCTCTTACAGCCCTCAGGGCAGTTTCAGAATGAAGAAGGGAAGCATCGTTCACCATCAGCCAACAGGCGGAAGCTGCTACAAAATCTCCATCAGTCCTCCCTTCTGGGAGTAAGAGGACCGCCCAGCTGGCCAGCAGGTCACTTCTTGGGACAGGACTTAGGGATACTGTAAGACAAATAACCAGCTGCTGTGAGGTACGTCAGGAATAATCCTCTCAGCATTCAATGAGCTTCACCAGGAGCCCAAAGGACGGGGACATGCCGGGGGGAACTGGCCAACTGACTTCCCCCTTGTGCCTGAGACTAAGGGAGTTCAACATCTACGCGGAGTGGGCGGACACGTTCACCGGGTGGATAGAGGCTTTCCCTTGCAGGACTGAAAAGGCAACAGATACGCTGGACTGTGGGAAGCAACATCATTCCCCGGTTCGGATTGCCCAAGAGCCTGCAGGGCACTAATGGGCCATCCTTCAAGGCCCCAGTAGCTCAGGGAGGCCCCTCAGCTTTGGGAATAAGTATCACCTCCATGGCTCTTGGAGGCCCCAGTCCTCGGGTAAAGTAGAAAGAGCAAATGGAATCATAAAATGACACCTAAGGAAACTGACCCAGGACACAGGGCTCCCCCTGGTCCCCCTCCCTCCCACTGCACGCCTACTGGTCAGAAACCCCTCTCGGCAAGCAGGCCTTCGTCCCTTCGAGCTGCCAGATGGCAGGCCTTTCTTGACCCATGACTTCCTCCTTGACACAGAGACAGCCGCACAGGTAAGGCAGGTCACCTCCCTGGCCCGGTTCCAACGAACCCTTGAGAAACTGGAGGGAGCTCAAGAGAGAAGCAAAAGGAAGCCTCTATTTGAGCCAGGAGATCTGGTTCTAGTTGGATGGTGTCTCCCACTTCCCCTTCCCTCTCACCTATTATCACCTATCCACTGTGATTCTTTCCAACCCCCTACTCACAGCAAAAGTGACGGGTCTCGAGTCTGGGATCCGTCATTCCCGACTGAAGCCCTGAGTGTCTGAAGAGGCAAGCTCTCCTCTGAACAAGGAGGACCCCCTGCCTCACCATGCCTGGGAGCCCGTAGAAGACCTGAAGTATCTTTTTAAGCGACGGACACCTAAAATTAAGTACTCAGTGACTCCAGGGGTCTGGGTCCTTTTTGGACTTATTGCGGACGTGGGACTTGCCATTCTCCTTATTGCCCTGTGCTACTGTGATCCACCTCCCGCTGGCTGTATCTGCCCCGGGTGGATTTAAAGTACAAGCAATGGCCCCAAACCTGCCATTATTGCTATTATTAACTACCTCCTTACTGACTCCTCCCCTGGCACTACACCCTCTAACTGCAGTAGTTAACAGAATTGCTGATCTAATTACCCAAACCAATGGTTGGATCTGACCCCACTGAGATCATCCAGAGGATGATATAGGTCTCCTCGGCCTTCTGATATCACTAGAAATGATTCCTAATACCATAGCACAAAATTGGGGTTCTTCTTATACAACTTACACTACCACCAGAAAGGATGGGGTCGGTGGAGGCCCGCGGAGCCTCAATCCACAGTGGGCGGCTCCATCACCAGGTGAGCCGGTAGGCAAGTCCAGGGCCCTGCCGCCAAAGCTAGTCTGTGCTTCCCTCCTTGCTGGGGCACCAGTCCTCTCTTAGGAATCCTCAACTTTTCTTTCTGTAACACCACCTTTAGGTATAATCATAGCTTTCATGAGTGGAAGCCACAATTTCAGGGGGATTCCACCAAAAAGGGAGAGGACTTTGACATCTATAACCTTAACAGCACCATCACCCAAGAACCACATTTTCGAGGCAATACCTCCGGCCTCTGGTTATGGCGGCGCATTGATAAATTCAGTGCCACGAAGCATTATGCTAACAAGTCTTGGGCCACAGTCAACAATTCACTGAGGCAGGAGACTCTTGGCATTGGAACCAAGACAGGCACAGTCCTCAACATTTCCAGCGGCCATCCCCAACCTTACCCTCCCTTTAACATTCTTCAACTCGTTTTCAGAAGCCTTCACTGTCAGATTCCTCATACTCATAACCAATCCCTCACCGGCTTCTCTCCCTCGTGTGCAGATGATTATTCTACAGGCTTACGACCCTCTACTTTCGGCCTCTGGGGCCATGGGATCCGTCGATTCTAGCCAACTATAGTAGCCTCCCAACCTCATACAAATGTTCTTGGCTACAAGGATGGGCCTCCGGAGTCATGCTGGCTGGACTGGACTATTTTTCCTTTGTGGAACAAATGCATACCTGACCCTGCTGAGGGGATGGCAAGGGCGATGCCCTGAACATTGTTGTTCGCAGCACAATAATTGCAGCTGAACCTGATGTATTGACTCTTAGTAGTACCTCTCCCCTGCCTCGGGGCAGCTGCCTAACCTGGACTCCTTCCTGGATGTGTCACTGCGACACTGGCCTAGAAGAAGATGAGCACCCCAGACCCCTGATTTCAGCAGGCTAGCCACAATAACCCAATTTTAGAAATGAGTGGCCTAGGATACTCAGTATGGTCTCTTTTGGTTTATAGGGATTCCTGAACTCCAGAGGAGCATTAAAAAACATCTCCCTAGTGCTGCAGGGCACCTGGAAAGCCACAGTAGCAGGTTTAGAAGCCCAGCAAAAAGCCTTGGACCAAGAAGCTCAAGTGGTCCTCAGAATAGGTGAGCCTTAGACGTGCTCCCTGCTGAGGCCAGTAGCACCTGTGCTATGCTCAGTGAGACCGGCTGTTTTTATATTAACACCTCAGGACAAGCAAAAGAGAATTTAGAGAGGATCAAACAGCACATCCATCTCTTTAATGAGCTTATGAAAAGGGAAACGCACGACTCCTGGCAGGACCAGATTTCCAAATCCATCACGGGGTGCGTGCAGCCCTGGTCGGCACCCTTCATTCCCCTCCGTGGAGTAATAATGCTTGCTTTCCTATTCAGGCCATGCTGACTTAATCTTCTAACCAAATCTGTTTCTTCTTGCTTAGAATCAGGCAAACTCCAGGCAGTGATGCATATGGACCCCCCCCATGACAGTCCCTCACTTTTACCACAGGCCACTAGGCAGGCCACTCAGAGTGAGCCCACACTGCCATTCCCCAGCCATCGTGCATGGCCAGCAAGAAGTAGCTTGAGCGGTCTTCACCCCTCTCCCTAATGGCAGTGAGGGTTACCTCTTCTACGTGGGGATTGAGGCAGGAATTAGCAAGACGTAGGCAGCCTTAGAATTCATAGCCCTGGTAAGAGGAAGGCAAGAGGGAAACAGGATCGAGGCCTCGCAGTAAACAAGGAGCTACATCCTGGGCATCTAGAGAATTCAGGGTGAGAAACAAGGGGCCACATCCTGAAAATCTGGAGAATTCAGCTTGAAAAAACAAAGAGGTCTTCCTAGCAGCAAGGCCCTGCCAATTCTGTGAACTTCCTTCTTTTTGGCTTATAAACCCTAGACACTGGCGCTCTAATGGCCTCCACTCTTGGAGCCTTGCCGGGGCCTGACGGCAGGAGTCGAACAGCTCCTGAGTGGGGGTGTCAGGCTGTATATACAAGACAACAGGAGGGCAAACTGTCTGGTGCAGAATGCAAAGAAGCTTTATTCTGGCATGGCTTATATACACATGAATTGCCTACAGATTAGATTCACATGCCCTTTTCAAGGACCTTAATCCAATCACTTAAGTCACATACGCCTGGGGGCATCTGGTCCAGGTGGCTGGCCTTGAGATAAGACCTCCCTGCATTCCTGAGATACTTGTTCCTGGAAACTTTTCAAGGTTTCTTTCAGAGTCAGGCCCGGTTCAGGCCTTAGATGGAGACTAGGCACAAAACACAATCAGTCCTGTCCTGTCCTCTTGCTCCTTCTGTCCCAACCGCTCTCCACAGAGCCTCTCCCGTTTAGAGGGAGTCTATTCTTTTCTTTCACTCCTCATTAAAAACTTTGCTTGTTGCTCCATACTTTTGTATGGACCTTAGTAAGTAAGGCCTTAGTAGTAATTGACAGAAAGCACAAAAGGGAAGTCTTTGCCAGGGAAGGAAGATTCCCGCTAGAGCCTTCAGAGGGAGCACAGGGTGCCAACACCTTGATTTCAGACCTCCGGCCTCTAGAACTGGGAGAAATATATTTCTCTTGCTTCAAGCCTCTAAGTTTGCGGTGATTTGTTATCGTAGCACTAGGAAAACTAGTACCGTTAGGCAGATTGATGAGTGGGGTGGAAAGAGAATAGGCGAGTAAAGCCCACTAGAAGAGACTCAAAGAGTTTACCAGTAAAAACTAGTAAGCCAGAAAAGACTCGAGTTAATCAGTTAATCAGTTAAAGCTCAAAAGGCCAGGAACAGCTTGGCCTGGAATGTTTGAATATTCCCCCAGACAAAGAAAAGTATCTCAGAATAGCCTATGTCTTCATTGGGTGTCGATTAGATCATGCCATGGTACGATTTACTTAAGCCTGCTAAAAGACCCAGCTTATTCAGGAAGAATTCCATCTTAAAGCTAAGACTGCATTTTAAACAAATAGACAATAACTCAGCCCACCTTGGAGGCAGGGCAGGCAGTCTTGATTGATATGCTCCCAGAGGGAAGCTGCTATCCTGGGAAGGAATGGGAGCAGTAAATTTCTTGTGTTAAGAGAAGAAACTTAATGTCTTATCAAAGATACACATTTTGGGACCACTTAACAAATCTACATCCCTAGCCCTTTGTCACATGTTGGGAGCCATAGGGCACAAAAACAAGACTCCATTTTGTTATAAGACTCCATCTTATTGTTTACTTCTTCTTGATCACTTTCACGCCACAATTTCCTGCCAAGTGTTCCCACTTCGGTCCGCCACTTACGTCAGAGACAACTGCGCATACGCACAACTCAGTGCATGATTGGACTTTGTAGATCACTTCATTAACATGATGGGCAACCAACCAGAAGAAACCACTCCCTACCACACCCCTTCAAATGCTGTATATTCTGTGCCTTTTCTGCAAATAAACGAGACCTCATCAGAAAGCCTGTCTTGTCTCCATCTCTCTGTCTTCTGTCCCTCATTCGCGCACCCCCTCCTTAGGTCCCAGTTGGCAAACCCCGCGGCCGGGGGTTTTACGTTTGCAGACCTGCGGGTCGGGTCAAGTGGCGCCCAACGTGGGGCTCGAGGCACGGGGGAGACTGTGACAAGCGCCGTTCCGGAAGGGCTGGCCAGCTGATGATTCTGAGGTCGCCACGAGAGGACCCTCGTGAGGAAAGACCTGCGCTTTGGTGGCCACAGATCTACCCGCTCTGTGAGACACGCCTGAGAGGTAAGTGAACGGCGCAATCATGGGACAGACATTGAGTAAACAAGAGCTCTTTATCGTAGGGCTCAAGGACTCACTCAAGACATGAGGGATTAGGGTTTAGAAAAAATACTTAGTAAGGTTTTTTATTTTTCTTGAAGATGCTTGTCCTTGGTTAAGCTTCACTGTGTAATGTAAAAGATTTTTTAAGTAATCTAGCGTAATTGCTAAAGAGTGTGTAAACAAGTGTAACAAAATATCTTAATAATAATAATAGTATGTTAATGTGTAACTGTATATCTGCAAACAGCCTGAGAATTTTTGTGGTAACCAAAATTCTTAGAGTTTTGCTAAATCATATGAAGATGTTTTATGCTCAGTAAAAATTGTGCTGTAAGGCACATTTCTAAAAATAAGTGTTCATAAATGTATCAATCTGAAAAATGCTAATGTCACAGTTTACAATAGCCTATTTTTCAGTGTTCATTGAAAAAGTACCTGTTTTAATTTCTAATTAAAACTATTAATATAATAAAGAAGACATCTCTACTTGCTATAAAGGATGTGTGTTTAAAAAAAAGGTATAAAGAATAGAAATTCATTTTGTTGAAGGTAAAAAAAAAGGGCAACCTGTTCAATGCCCCTGTAAGGTGTTCTTTCAAACCATGGACACCGCTTGTTATACAACAGTGCAGAGTTGCATAGCTAATAACAAGACTTACTGGACAGCCACTAAAACTGGGGACTTTGCAGGGACTCTCTTGACAACATGGATGGAGCCAACCTTGCTCGGCCAAAATGCCAGGGAGAATCTGGAAGCCAGGTATGCTGGAATCTGCAGGCTCCGTTACATATCTCTGACGGAGGAGGTGTTCAAGATCAGGTTAGACAAATACAAGTTAAAAAAAGATTAGAAAAAATCATAGAAGCCCAATATCCTGAGCTTAACTATCACCCCATTGCTATTCCCAAAAATCGAGGAACGTTAGCTCTAGACCCTCGCACTGAATCCATATTACAAAGTAGTTTTTCCCTACTAAATCAGTCCAATCCAGAGATGGCAAAAAACTGCTGGCTCTGCATGCGCTCTGACGTCCCCCTGCCCCTAGCTCATCCGATCAACATGTCAACTGTTAACATTACCCACAGTAATTTTAAAAATTGTTCTTTCATTCCCCCTATGGCTTCACAGCCCATGCCTATTAGTATAGGCCAGTGTTTTAATAACTCCCATAAAGACAATCTTACAGTCATCAATGTAGGCAGTGTGTCTCAAAGACTATGTGCCAACATTACTAAATGTCCAGAACCCTGTTGTGCCCCACCTGGATTAGTTTTTTTATGTGGAGGGAGTTTAATATACACCATCCTACCTAAAAATTGGACTGGATTATGTGTCCTGTCTCTCATTCTCCCTGATGTTGATATCATTCCTGGAGGTGAACCTGTTCCTGTTCCCTCCCTAGATTACTGGGGAGGGAGACGTAAGAGAGCTGTCGAAATGATCCCTCTCCTAATTGGCCTAGGTGTAACTGCAGGATTAGCCACGGGTAGTGCTGGTTTGGCTGTGTCTTCACATCTGTATACACAATTGTCTAAACAATTAATCTCTGGTGTCCAGGCCATCTCTGAGACCATAAGAGATTTGCAAGACCAGGTAGATTCCTTAGCCGAAGTAGTTTTGCAAAATCGTAGGGGATTAGACTTACTAACTGCAGAAAAAGGAGGCCTCTGTCTATTTTTACAAGAAAAATGTTGCTTTTATGCTAACAAGTCTGGCATTGTTAGAGACAAAATTAGAAAGCTTCAGGATCACCTAGAGAAAAGACGAAATGAGCTTAGAGGCAACCCACTTTGGGCAGGACTTAATGGATTTTTACCCTACCTCTTACCTCTTCTCGGCCCAATGATAATGTTTTTAATTGTTGTCTCAGTAGGACCTTGTATACTTAACAAGTTATTACAATTTATAAAACAAGTTAATTCCCTTGCTGCTCGTCCTATCCAGGTCCACTATCAGAGACTTGATTTGGTTGATAGAGGACTCGCTGAGTCTTGTGATGATATCCCCCAGCTCCTTACTAGAAAATTTTTCCTGGGTCATTGCAAAAACGGCTCTGACCAAAAAGAATGATGTTAAACATTGTTGAAACTTGTTACTTATTTGCCTTGCTTTATGTACCCTCTATCAATCAATTCATTGTTTCTCTTTTAGGATAAGTTGTATCTTTAGAGATATATGGTTTTAAGAGTCTTTTTGTTTAGCTAATTGAGCCTTATGCTCACACTCTCCCTTGGCCCTTGAGCCTTCTGGAAAATCACCATCCTTATAACACAACAAATCAGTACTGCTCTCTGCAGACAAACACAAGTCCACTATCATCAGCTTGATCTAATAGGCCAAAGGTATGATGTGCCCTATTGTTGTTTTCATGCCAAATGGCTCCCCTCTTTTAAGAACTGCATAGGATTCAGACCTATGCATATCGGCTCACCTTAAAATGAGTATGATATGGGCACCAATGTGGGTGCGAGGCTGAGCACCGCAAGGGAAGGTCCATGAACTGCCTCTGAATTCCCTGAGAGAAAAACCTGGCTTGCATGGAGGTTAGTATCAAAAACAACAAACGCCCTTCCTCCCCTCCGCAAAAGATACGAAGAGCCAACATTGACCCCCATTGATGGGGAGTCTTGGAGGAGCCAGGTTACTCCCCCAATTGGTTAATGCCCATCGCTGAAATAGCGAGTCTCCCTTTCTTTTATATAAAAGAAGGGAGGAGATGTTGGGAACCATAGGGCACAAAAACAACAAGACTCCATTTTGTTATAAGACTCCATCTTGTTGTTTACTTCTTCTTGATCACTTTCGCGCCACAATTTCCCGCCAAGTGTTGCCACTTCGGTCCGCCGCTTACATCAGACAACTGCGCATACGCACAACTCAGTGCATGATTGGACTTTGTAGATCGCTTCATTAACATGATGGGCAACCAACCAGAAGAAACCACTCCCTACCACACCCCTTCAAATGCTATATATTCCGTGCCTTTTCTGCAAATAAACGAGACTTGATCAGAAAGCCTGTCTTGTCTCCATCTCTCTGTCTTCTGTCCCTCATTCGCACACCCCCTCCTTAGGTCCCAGTTGGCGAACCCCGCGGCCGGGGGTTTTACGTTCGCAGACCTGCGGGTCGGGTCAGTCACATTTCTGAAAATCCTTAACCGCCTATAAAACCCCAGCCTCTAAACCCTTAGGCTCACCTCTCTCTGAGGTCACCTGTGCTTTCTAAGTGCGTAGGCTTTTCCCAATCTTCCAGCACCTCTTCTCTGAGGTAACCCACACTCCCCTTTCTCCGAGTGTGCACCTTTTAAAATTTCTCACTGCCCAACTTAAAACTTATACCAGCTTTTCCAGTGGTAAGTGTCTTTGTTACTTTTCTTTATCATTCTAATCCTCCATACAAGCTCAAACCTTCACTCCCTCTGTCCTATTTCAGATAAGTAAGGAGGGGCTGCTGAGAGCTCAGATCTGGGCTTGCAAATTACCATCACCTGGGTGACCTGGAGGGACCTGCAGCTTATGGTCACACTCTTTCACAGTCTGTCTGAAAGTCTCCTTTCTTTATCTCAAGGAAGTTGACAGAACATCTCCCTCCATCCAGTGCTCTGTAGCTCCCCAAATCCTGGGGTGGTGGGGATTCAGTTCCGACGCCGTGCAGATCCAAGTGGACACTGGACACCAGGTGACACTGGCTTAAGGAGTTAGCAGGGGATGTGCCCCATGCTGACCAGCAGTTCAATGAACTTTTATTATTCTGATCTGTCATTGCCTGACACTCTTGCTTTAATAAATTCCTTCCTCACCTTGTACTCTGACTTCCCTGCATCTCCAAACCAACTTCCCCCTAACAGTATGGTCCCTTTTCACTGGGGCCCACAATCCATTCAAAGCAATTAGCTAATTCGTTAGCTACTACACCATGGAGGTGAGTCCCAGGTGCTCCTTAAACACTCACATTAGCTGGGAGGGGGCTTTACCCACCAAAAAGGAAGATGTAGACCCTCTGTCAGTCACCTCAAGGGGTCTTCCCTCAGTGAGATGGGCCTAACGTCAGGAATCCGCTGAAGTGTCAAAAGTTCAGAGATTGACTAACACTGTCACATATTACTCATTACCACAATCCAGAGAATGGAGTAAAATTGAATTTAAAAAACAAAAAGGCCTTATAACACAATCAGTTCCTCCCTTTCAGCCTCATGAGATTTTGGGGGGAGAAGGATTGCAGCTACTTGATTTTTTTACTTATATTGAAAAGGATCAAATATGCCACCCTAAAATATGTCAACTTGGCATAAGGATTATGTTGAGCTGAAGGCAACAGAGAAAGTAGACACAGGAAGAGTTCTTTGCCCTCCCACTTTCTGCCTAAGATCAGGGCATACTGTTTCCCCTTGTAGAGGTGACATAAATTTCCATTTGTAAAGGTGTTCCCCTCTGCAGTACCAGGAAGACCTGAGAAGGCTCAGATGAGTCTGCATAACAAAGCCCACTGAACAACCTTTATCTATCAAACATTTCCTAGTCACCTTCCCACAATTTATCACCTCTTGGAGCCCAAACCCCCTCTGCTTTGTCTTGTTACTTTTCCATAATGTCTTGCCCTTTGTTAAAATGGTATGTAAGTTCCCAAATCTAACTCCTTCTTTGGGATTTCACTTCTTTTCTCTGAAGCCCATGTGCGTGTAAAAATACTAAAATTTCTATTCCTTTTCACCTGTTAGTTTATCTTTTCTCACTTTAATTCACAGGCTCCAGGCACAGAACCTAAGAAGGAAGAGGAAAAGTTTTTCCTCCCTAACAGTACGAACTATAGGTGGTAGCCCTATGTTGGGGTGAAGAGCCGTACTTACTGGAATCCAAGCACCCAAACACACAGCCAAGGTCTAAGAAGACAGTGACCACAGGGATTATAATGGATAGCAGGAGATCTTAACAGCTATTTAGGTGGTGAAAAAAGGACCAAAATTAGTTAAAACTCAAACTGTCCCTGGTCAACAAGCAAAACCCTTCCACAGAGACAATGAAATAACACTCCATACAGCAGGATACAATATTATTCTCCAATCTCTTGGAAAGAAACAATTTCCCATAATTTAAAAATTAGAGCCAGGCCAACAGGCACATGAAAAGATGCTCCACATCGCTAATCATCAGAGAAATGCAGATTAAAACCACAATGAGATATCACCTCACACCAGTGAGGATGGCCAACATCCAAAACACAAACAACAACAAATGTTGGCGAGGATGTGGAGAAAAGGGAACCCTCCTACACTGCTGGTGGGACTGCAAATTAGTTCAACCATTGTGGAAAGCAGTATGGAGGTTCCTCAAAAAACTCAAAATAGAAATACCATTTGACCCAGGAATTCCACTCCTAGGAATTTACCCTAAGAATGCAGCAGCCCAATTTGAAAAGGACAGATGCACCCCTATGTTTATTGCAGCACTATTTACAATAGCCAAGAAATGGAAGCAACCTAAGTGTCCATCAGTAGATGAATGGATAAAGAAGAGGTGGTACATATACACAATGGAATATTATTCAGCCATAAGAAGAAAACAAATCCTACCATTTGCAACAACATGGATGGAGCTAGAGGGTATTATGCTCAGTGAAATAAGCCAAGCCGAAAAGACAAGTATCAAATGATTTCACTCATATGTGGAGTATAAGAACAAAGAAAAAACTGAAGGAACAAAACAGCAGCAGACTCACAGAACCCAAGAATGGACTAATAGTTACCAAAGGGAAAGGGACTGGGGAAAATGGGCGGGAAGGGAGGGATAAGAGGGAAAAAGGGGCATTACGATTAGCAGATGTAATGTTGGGGGGGCACGGGGAGGGCAGTACAACTCAGAGAAGACAAGTAGTGATTCTATAGCATCTCACTACGCTGATGGACAGTGACTGTAATGGGGTTGGTGGGGGGGACCTGATGAAGGGGTAGTTTAATAATCGTAATATTGCACATGTAATTGTAAATTAATGATAATAAAATAAATTATATTAAAAAAAATTAGAGCCAGGGATTTGTGGGGGTAGACAACCATTTGTCAACACCAGTAAAATGGAATTCTTTGCAGATTACAGTAAGTTGAGTCAATAAAGCTGATATCAAGAAACATAGCTATAGATACGCTACTGACCAGGGACAAGGACATATCTGGAAGTTCTTTTCCTTACTTTGATGGAGGGAAATAATGTCTGACCAGTGAAGACGCTCAAGATTTATTTAAGGCTATTTCTAACCCAATTATGTCCCCCTTGATTTTGGCTCTAGGGGAATAGAGTAAATGCAATTGGACAGGTTGGGATGAAATGGATTTAGCCAAGATAATACAGGAGGCAGATACTATTTGATTTTTGCAATACAGAGTTTTAACTATTAGGATTTAAGGAAGTATTGAATTTGGGGGGGTTCCTAACAATGTGAGTCATCTATGGGACTGATGTCCAGAGTGCCTTGAAAGGAGGGTACAGATACAGTTCAGGTGGTTTCATATTGGTAGAAAATGATCAACTCAAACTCGCCCTCCCACTGTGGAAACCACACATGGTGGTGGTAATTATCTGGGGTCAAGGGGAATTTTCTGGACTACCTGCAAATTACCCTGTTCACCATTATACCTTGAGTTTCAGTTCCCTTTGGACTAATTGTATTTACCTACCTCTTATCTCCCCATGAAAAAAAAGTTTCTCCCATAAGCCCCAGACACTCACCATCTCTTACTCATAGTCTGGGACCCATGTGTGGCAAGCAGAGCTATTTGGGGATAGTTTAGTAGTAGGCTTGGGAGCCTTGTTTTGGGCCAAATGGGCTTTGTATAAATCGAATTGGTAAATTTAAGGGCAGGGGTTATTCCTCTGAAAAAATAGAGGTCAAGCTTAAGTAGGCTGGATTATAGCACAAGACACAGGAGAAATTCTTAGCAGTTGCACTAGGAGGTTTATGACACGATAAAGGCTTGTGACATGCAGTTTAGCTAACCCCCAAACACCATTTTCACCCCTTCATTAATTTTTCCCAGTGAAGTATTCATGTATTCATTCATCAAGGAAATCACTGAACATCTACGACATGCCAGACACCACACCATGCCAAGGGCCAAAGTGGAGAGCAAGACCAGACACTGTGCTGGAGGGAAGGCCCCTGCCACACTTTCCCTAATGTTCTATGAGGACAGCTGGCCGCTGCTTCACCCTGGATGCGTCTGGCCTTGTCTGTAAACCTTGAAAACACAGAGTACTGTACCCATGAGTAAGGAGCTAGATAAGGGCCTTAAAGGGCATACACCTGGCCATGAAGGGCACATGCATGCATGTTTTCAATACTTAGGTAACCACGACTCAGCATTATAGCAATATAAAAAGTACAGCTTTATGCAGAATAAAGTGGCTTCTTTTGAGCACCGTGCCTCCATGACGACTCCCTCTTCCTTCTTTGCTCTCCGCATCTCCCCAAGACCTCATCTGCAACCCCTGGGCCCTGACACTTGGCATAGTCGGCAGGGTGAGGTAGGTGGTCGCGAGAGCAATGGTCCTTCAGCTTCCCCGGACACGGAGGGGCAGGTGGAGGAGATGTGGCCCCCAGCCTCTATTTGGCACCCAGTGGCAATGTACTTGACTGCTTAGGCAGCACCAGAGGATTTGGAGTCTGCACAGCCGACCCCAGAGGCTATAAAGGCAGCACTGGAGACGCTAGAGGAACTCTGGCCCACCAGGCGTCGGCTGAGCGAATGGCATGGATGTTCCTGACGGTCGTCCACCATGACACTTGTGAAACTGCAGAGTTGCAGCAGCAAGTACAGACTCTACAATGAAAGGAAGAAGACTCGGAGCAACGGCTGACGGCCACCGAACGTATGTCATGGGGGTCAGTGAGTACTGCCCCGTCTTCACGGGCCGAAAGCCCCGAGTGCGGCAACACATGGAGATACCAGAACCCATAGCCTCAGGGGGGCACCCGGGCGGCCCCTGATAGCTACCCAGCAAACCACATACACCATGGATATGGCCATGGAATTGCGGGATTTGGCCAAGCAGTGTAAGCAACATTTGGGGGAATCTACGCCTGCCAGGCTGTTGCAGTTGTGGGATGAGGGCACTGAGAATACTGAGCTCTCACCCTTCGAGGTGTCGCAACTTGCCAGCATAACAGCCGTGCCCTCTATGCAGCGCATATTGCAGGATGCTAGGTGCACAGATCCACACGCTGGCAATAAGACCCTGATAAATTGGTTAATGGCTGCAGCAAAGGTGGTGTGGGATACCCCAGGGGACATGCCAGAATACATAACAAAGTGAAGCACGTACCTGGAGCTGGTGCATGTGCTCCGTGAAATGGGTATGAGGCAGATGATGTTTGCTCCCTATTACCACAGTCCACATGAGGAACTGTTAATGTCTCATTCGAAAGATCTTGTTATTGCGAATGGTCCTGTAGGCTCCTTTGGAACTGTCACTGCGTTGCTAGCGCCATATACCAACTGTCCAATATACGAAGCAGTATTGGCATTAGCCCGCTCAGGGAACGTAGAAGTAAAGTAACCTCAGGGGAACAAGGTAAGAACCACTGCGGTGAAACAGCACAAGGGTAAAGGAAAAACAACAGTGGCAAAAATGGCTCTGGAGACAGCCGTGGTGAGATTGCTTAAAGTAAGCTGCAGACAGGTATGGACTGACCTTTTGGCTGCTGGTTTGGCTTGTGAAAAGATTGATGGGCAGCCTTTAGAGGTCTTAATGGGCCTATGGAAACAGTTGCATCCAGACCAACACTATCACCGACTTCCCCTGAAGCAGATGCAGACGACTCCTGTGGTGAACCAGCAGCTCACACCTTACGTGCTGACCGATTTCCTCCCCGACTAGGGGTGAAGCCGAGGTGGGGCACATTGGGACACTGGAGAACCAGAGGCCATTTGCTGAACTCTCCATTCACTGATGCCTACAGAACGTACAACGGGTATTGGTGTTGGTGGATGCAGGTGCTGACTCAACTCTCCTTTATGGCAACCTGGACAGGTTCCAGGGCCCCCCTGCAGTCATAGAGGGGGATGGTGGGCACACAGTGCGGGTGTGATGAGTGAGTCTAACTTTGGGAATTGGATGCTTGCCCCCACGTCAATATGCGGTCTACCTGTCTCCGATAGTGGAATATATTTTAGGGGTGGATGTACTGCACAGTCTAATGATGCAAGCGACTCTGGGGGAGTTCTGGTTGCATGTACGTGTTGTGAAAACAGTGCGGTGAGGTCACCCCCACCACACACCTTTGGTGTTGCCACAAGCCACCCACATAGTGAGCATTAAACAATACTGGCTGCCCGGTGGACAGGAGGAAATCGGCCAAACCATTTTGTGGTTGGAGGAAGCACACATCACCCGCCTGGCATACAGACCTTTTAATTCGCCCATGTGGCCTGTGAAGAAGCCAGGTGGCACTTGGAGAATGACGGTGGACTATAGGGATTTAAACCAAGTGACTGCCCCGCGGCATGCTGCAGTACCGAACATTGCTGGCCTGACGGATAAACTGATCGTGGCTTCGGGGACTTACCACTTTGTGTTGGACTTGACTAATGCCTTGTTTTCCATTGACATTGCACCGGAAAGCCAGGATCAATTCGCTTTCACATGGGAGGGCCGCCAATGGACTCTTGTGGTCCTCCCACAAGGACACTTGCACGGTCTACTTTGTGTCATGGCTGACGTGGCCACCTGGTGCCATCCACCCTCACTTCAAGTGTTCCATTATATCGATGATATAATGTTGACTTCTGATTCTCTTCCAGATCTAGAAGCTGTGGCTTGCAGTTTGTACCAGGCCCTCCAGGGGTGAGGATGGGCTGTCAATGAAAACAAGGTGCAGGGACCAGGTTATTCTGTCAAGTTCTTGGGTGTTGTCTGGTCGGTAAGACAAAAATGTTACCTGAAGCAGTGACTGATAAATTTCAATAGTACGCCTGCCCAGAAACTGTTAAACAGCTATAAACATATGTAGGTTTGCTGGGGTACTGGAGAACGTTTATCCCTCATGTAGCCATGCTTTTGAAGCCACTGCATTGCCTCATAAAGCGAGGGGAAATGTGGGACTGGATGCCAGAGGTAGAAAGGGCTTTTGCTGAGACAAAAAGAGGAGTGGCTCAGGTCCAGACACTGGGGGGTCACTGGCCCCTCCATACCGTGCCTGCTGATGGTGTCTACCAGCAAGGATGGGTACGGGTGGGGGTTATGGCAGAAACACGGGGCCCACAAAGTCCCGAGAGGGTTTTGGTCTCAGTTGTGGAAGGGAGCAGAGATTCGTTATTCACTGTTGGAAAAACAGCTGGCAGCAGCGTATGCTGCCTTACTGGCCACTGAAGGAATCACGGGAATGCAAGCAGTACAGGTCATTACTGCCCTCCCGACTGAGGGGTGGGTGCCAGCCTGGGCGACAGCTCCCCAGACTGGGGCTGCCCAGACACCCACCCTGACCAAGTGGAGCCTATTTAGGGCAACGGGCTAGATTCTCCAAAAGCTCTCTCTCACAGGAATTGCAGCAAGTCCTGGGTCGAGCCCACACCCACCTTGCAGAGCGTGGAAGCACCGGCAGTAAGCCCCTGGGAGGAGGGGAGTCCCACAGAGAGGCTGCTGGCGGCTCACCCACACATCTTGAAATATTTGAAACAAGGCCCCAGTGAGCTGCAGTCACAGTTGCTGGAAGAAACATTGTTCCTCCTGCCCCACATACGTTGTCTCCTGGCTGCATCGAGGGGTGGATGCAGCCGTGGACCTTGGTGTTTGAAGGACATCCATGGGTCACACTGGACAAGGTATGGGGGGAGGGTCTGACCCACGGGTTACAAGCCACCCCATGGGTAGGAAAGTGGCTTTTAAACTGACTGCTTCCTTGCCAGAGGGGGCAACAGCCATATTGACAGGGACTTTGGCCATGCAGGTGTGGCCAATACCACAATTTCTGTTTGAACCGGATGCTCTGCCAGTGTCCTCGGGCGCTCTGGTCTGGTATCAGAGACCAGGGAAACCACCCCTGGCAGCCACTGTTTTGTCACAAGATGACAAGGTTGCTTGCATCCTCCCAGATAACCTGGACTTTGTCTGCTCTGTTTTCCTGCCCAGGTTGACAGACAGCAATAGCTTGGTGGCGTGGGCCCAAACTTTTGCCCAGGTACGTAATGTCTCCCACTGCTGGCTGTGTATGGAACTGCCCACGGAAATCACTGCCAGACTGCCGTGGAAAATCGTTCCCGCCAACCTGTCCATGTGGGAACGCCTTTGAGCATGGAACCACAGTGATGCCAAAGGTGAAGCAAAACGGCGCACAACCAAGCAGTTGATCTGACAATCAGCACACGCTCCTCCCGGGGAGGGTACCGTGTATAATGGGTGGGGATGGATGTCTAGTATACATGTGACCTTGCAAACCATAGCTCCACTGTGCTCTGAACAGCAGGTTTCCACATCCAATCGCATGGTTGGCTGGTTACCCAGAGAACCGTGTGCCAACGTCGGTGTTAATCGCACCCCTAAGCGCTGGTGGGACTGTTGCGCCCATGTGGGCACTGCCGACCAACCTCCTACTGGGAGAAAACATTTGGATATGTGGGGAATATGGCTGGTCCTATCTCCCTGAGAATTGGCAGGTCATTGTTCTTGGGGCCACCGTACTTATCAGGACAGATTCTACAAACCTTGCCGAGACCCACATATAATTGGGATGCTGTATATGCCCACTGGCATCGTCCCAAATGGACGGCATGGTGGTTTTAGCCCCTGGCTATCTTCCTTCCAGGAGCCGGCACTATAGATTTAGAATTACACATACAAGCCGTGTCGCAACATGTTGCTCGTGCCCTGAATGTAACAAGGTCCTCGCTGGCCTTAATGCTAGATGAAGTCACCCAAATGCAGAAGGCGTTTTTACAAAACAGAATAGCTCTGGATATACTCACAGCTGTGTAAGGGGGCACCTGTGCTTTGCTGCATGTCGACTGCTGTGTTTATATCCCAGACCACCAGCAGCAAATACAAGCCGTGCTCCAGGAAACAGATGATGAAGTGTCTGGGATACAAGCCTTATCCCAAGATCCTCCGTCTACATGGTGGTCACAGCTTGGTCCCACTTGGCAGTGGTTCCTAACCATAGTGGCCACTGGGGCATGCGGCCTCCTTGTCTGTTGTTGTTATTTATACTGTTTCTGTGGGCTCTGGGCACAGGGCTCTGCTTTGTGTGCAAGGAAGAAGCAGGCGACTGCTGTCCTATAAAAAGGGGTGGGATATAGGAAAGCACTCCCTCCCCCCACTTTCCCTAATGTTCCATGAGGACAGCTGTCCGCTGCTTCATCCCAGATACGTCTGTAAACCTTGAAAACACAGCGTTTTGTACCCATGAGTAAGGAGCTAGATAAGGGCCTTGAAGGCTGGACACCTGGCCATGAAGGCCACACGCATGTGCATTTTCAATACTTATGTAACCATGATTCAGCGTGATAGCAATATAAAAAGTACAACTTTATGCGAATAAAGTGGCTTCTTTTGAGCACCCTCCATGACAACTCCCACTTCCTTCTTTGCTCTCCGCATCACCCCAAGACCTCCACTGCAACCCCCGGGCCCCAACATGTGCCTGCCCTCTTGGAGCTGACCTAGTTAGGGACACAAGAGATTAACAAGGAGAAAAGTCGCACACAAGGTTTTCAGAGTGGTGCAATGTGGTCCATGAGGAATATAAACAGGGAGCTACTGTAGACAGTGAAGGGGGCAGGGAAAGGCTGTGTGAGACAGGCTGGTTAAGGAGAGCTTCTTGGAGGAGGAGGCCCTCAAACCGAGGGGTGGAGCATGAGAAGGAGCAAGGCGTCTCGAGGGTGTTTGAATCTGTGCTCACCAAACTGCAACTCTTTGATCCCAAAATAAATGCTCCTTTGCCTCTCACTGCAGCTCTTACTTTCAGATCAATGCTCACAAATGGTTCATAAAACATTTACACACATACCCACATATCCACACACACACAGTAAGAGAAAGATAAATGCAAATGTGACCAAAATGTTAATACTTGGTGAATCTAAGTGGGAAATATTTGGGTGCTCATTATATTACTCTTGCAACCTTTCTGTAGGTTGAAATTTTTCAAAAGAAAAAGTTGGGAGATAAAACAATGGGTTACGGACTCTTAAGTCCATAAAGGGTCAGGTGAGACTATCGTCTGGAAATCCTGATTTAGCAGAAATCAGGAAAAGAGGTTGAGCTCACCAGGTTAAGAGCACAGGGAACATTTGCAAGGGGCATAGATAGTTCATGATGGCCTGTGGTCCAGGGTGGGCTGCAGGGGTAGGCAGGGGCCAGACCATGTACAGCAGAGCATAGAGCGCCCCCATGCCACTTGGATTGCTGCAGGGTGGCCTCGCCTCTCTCCTCCACCCAGAGGTGCCGTGTCTCTCCCTCTCCCCTCCCTAGACTGTCTGGATGTCTGACTGCTGTGACCAATAGAACACTGTGGAGGCAGCGTTGTGCCAGCTCTCAAAGCTAGCCAGGGGGCTTCCACGTCCTGGCCCTCAGAAGCCAGCCACCACTCAGAAGTTCAGCTCCCCATGAGACAACCATGCTACAAGAGGCTCAGGTCAGGAGATCCGGGAGGACAAGATACCACATGGAGAGGGATAGAGAGAGAGAGAGAGAAGCACAGAGGTGCAGACCCATGAGTGAAAAAATCATCTGGGAAGCAGATACTGGCTTTGAAATGCTCCAGTGAAAGCCATGTGGCACAGACACAACAGCCCAGCAGAGCTCAACCCAAATTCCTGATCGACAAAACTGGGAGAAAAATAAAGGTTATTTTAAGCCACCACAATTGAGGTTTGTTTATGAGGGGGCAACAGTCCCTGGGACATTATAAAGCCTGGTGGCCCATGGTAAGTTTGTCTTGGGAGTACCTGGGACCTACTGAGGGCTCCTGTCAACATGGGTGATGGGTCCGATAAGACGGAGGGGATCCCTGTGGTCACCATGTAGAAATAGGCGGGGGAGCGGGTCAGTGGGTGGGTAAGGGGAACCAGGGCGACCAGTTACAAGCCTTTTGAAACGGTTAGGGCGAGATGACAGCAGCTGGGACTGGGGCAGAGGAAGCAATGCTCAAGGGCAGGGGAATCAAGAATAAATACTCTCTAGGGAACTTTATGGCATACAGCAGGCCAGACCCGAGGGTCCAGTGATTCTGCCCCAAGACCACCTGGGAAGGCAGAATAAATGTGCACACCCTTCTTCTCCCAGGAAAAATGACATGGCAGAAGGAAATGTAGAAGACCCATAAAAGGAATTACTGGAATCACTTCTCCTCTTTGGGGACTATCTGATTTAAAAAAGAGGAACTTTTATCTGATCAGACCAAACCAAATTGTTTTGGTTTATAATCGAGATTTTCATTGGATATCGAAATGTATATATAGCTCCCAGGCCCATAGCCACACATAGACGGCACTGGAATGTTTACATTTACCCTCCTACATTGCACGTCACCAATTTCATCCTTGAAACACCTGAACAAGCAATTTGGGAAAGCAGCCACCAGGGGGTAGTAACGCCTCTTCCTGTTTCTAAAATTGAAATTAAACCTGCTTTTTGCCCTTTGCAGTGTTGAAACCAATTGATAGTCACAACACTACTCAATAACATAGTTGAAATGTGGCACCAAGGTAGCAAGTCTTTCAGCTAAAACCTAGATACAACGTGGTCCCTTCCTCCCAGATCTCCCCGTTGATTCTGGAGCTCAGAACAAGTCTCCCTGAAATGTGCCCCTTGGGCATGTGTATCATTTTGAGCTGAAGACAGTCAAGACCAAGCAGACTCAAGAAAAACTTTTACCTCTCCCTTCAACTACGTAAAAGAATTCAGAAAGGGGGCCTGGCTCAAAAAGAGATCTATTTCCAGGAGAGATTATTTTATCTGAAATACCCATCTGTATGGTAGGGCAAACATTATTGCCCAACATTTGCTCTTATTACCCTCCTCCCCTCTGAAACCCAGGCCACTGTCCCATTCCTTAGCTCAAGATGACCTATAAGCCTCACCTGCCTGGCTTGTCCTTGTCTCACTGCCTCTGTGGGGCCTCCATGTGTATGTAATTAAATTCGCTTTTCTCCTGTTAATCTGTCCTATGTTAATTCAATTACAGAATCAGCCAAAGAACCAAGAAGGGTAGAGGACACACATTTTCCCCTCCCCAACCATCCAAGTTGACTTTGATTCTTAATGCACACATTTTCCCTGGCATCATTGCCTTAGAAGTTACTCGGCCTTTCTGAAGACTGAAAACCTCTTGCCTGTGTTCTCCAATCCAGAGCTTCAGTTCTACTCCGAAACAAAAGCCCTTACAGGTGGAGTCCATCGTCAGGCCCATCCTTCCCATCTCTTCATTCTGCTGCCCTTCTTTCCATCACACTGGATGCGGCGAGGTAGATTAAAAGCAATTCGTTTAAGGTGAAAAAAATCCACACGCATGGAAAAGGACTCCAACCTTCATGAGACGAGGGAAGCAACTCACTCTCTGTTGTCCGTGATGGAGAGGTAAAGCTTTTCTGGTGGACTAAGTTGAATGTGGTAAAAAGAATGCCGCAGACATGACCCACATTGTCAATGCCCAGCTCAGCAATGCCCCTCTCCCGGGACAAAGGAAAGCAAGGAGAAGCTCCCCAGAACACTGAGGCAGATGCAGACATAGATACAGCAAGAGGCCTTCAGGGCTGTTGCACGGAGCCGGCTTCAGCAGCCAGAGGATTTTCAGGAGGGTAGCTGCAGTGTAAACTCGGGAATGTTCAGAAATGGGGAGAGGCAGCAAAAGGGACGGGCAACGAACAAGAGCATCTAGGAAAGAAATAGCAACTGGTCTGGCTTGGGTCCCGTGCTACAAGACACCTTGACTGACCTGTCCATCAGACTGCCCACAGGGAGGAGGAGAGGACTCTCCAAAAGGAACCTGGGGTGTTCTTACCAAAATTAAAGGAACTGTGTATTAGCCTTAAAAAAAAAAAGGCAGTGAATAGCCACGTGCTTAGTAGATATTTTGAAAACCTGTGGACCATGAGTAGGAGGTGAGATGTCTTTTCTCTTCTTAAGTTATTATTTTCGGTTGGACTACACTGAAGTCAGGCCCTTGCATTGCCAAACCACCTCTGTGTTTATCATGCTCAGAGGGACAAAAAGGAGAACCAAGAGAGGAGGAAGTTCAGGGCGTCTGGACCATCACCACCTCATCTGGGCTGCCTGGCGCGGTTCACAGACTCCAGCATCCCGAGAAGTATTCCCAGCTGCAATCCACCAACCTCCTTCAGGTAAATCCCTGGAGAGCCTATTAAAACGGCAGCTACCCAGGGTCCCTCCCCGCCTTGAGAGACCTGCTCGGCAAGCCTGGGGTGCAGCCTGGGCCTCTGCAGCTCAGCATATGCTCCCCAGGGAATTCCAAGGTGGCAAGTACAGGGATCACAGTTTAAGAAAGCCCCTTTCTCTCGCCAGCAAATTATAAAGACTTTTCCATGTACAACAGACAGAAATCGAGTCCAAACTTGAAATCAGTCAACCTCCTGGCTCTACCTGGCAAGTCTGTCATGTTGCCCCATCTTGCCCATTGGCTCTCTGCCTCCTTTGCCAGGAAACAAACCAGGCAAGATGGAGGCTGGGCCTGAAGGCTCAGTCATTGTCCTTTATGGGTACTTCGGTGACTGTGTCAACTTACCCAGGGGTGGGGAAGTCGGGGCTGGCAGGTCCCCTCTCTAAGGAGCAGGCAACTCTCGGCAGTAGGAAGTCGTCCATTCGGATCCCTGCTGGAAACTCCCGGCAGCCTGTCTCTCCCACTGGTCTCTGGGAAAAGCCTTCTGCTCCAGCAGCTGCTTCATGTGCTGGCTGCACACTTTCCTGCTCTCTCTGGCGCCTCTCCTCCCAGAAGGTCCATCTCCAAGGTCGGCTCAGCCACCACCTCCTCCAGGAAGCCCCCTCGGCTTCAGTCCCACTGTTTGTGGCCTCTGCCCACTCTAGAGAGCCTTTTGCACTTCCCTGAACCCGTCATTTTGACCCTATTATTTGTTTTCAATTGTGCTAAAAAATAAAACACATGAGATCTACCCTCTTAACAAAGTTTTAAGTGTGTGATATTGTTAACTGTAAGCACTACGTTGTACGGCTTATACACTGAAACTCTGTACCCCTTAAACGGCCATTTCCCAGCTCCACCCACCCCCGGCCCCTGGCCACCCTCTACTTTCTGTTCCCAGGAATCTGACTACTTTTAGATACCTCACGTAGGTAGTATCAAGAAATGGAAACAGCCTAAATGTCTATCAACTGATGAATGGATAATATGGCATGTGCATACAATGGAATATTATTCAGGCATTAAAAAAAAGAAGGAAATACAATCATATGCTCCAACCTGGATGAACCTAGCAGACATTATGCTCAGTGGAAGAAGCCAGTCACAGGAGGTCAAATTCTGCACAATTCTGACTAGCATTTGATTGCACCTGAGTTATAACGTGGAGCAGAGACAGGCTGTCCACCCAGGCTGCCTGTTACCATCACCTGGGATTCTAACTTCAGCTTCACTTCCACACCCAGGCCGTTTCCCAGACCAATTAAATGGCAAGCTCTGTGGGATCTGGGCTTCTGAAGATTCCCAAGTGGTAAGGTTCCTTGCATGTGGCAAGATTAAGAACCCAAGATTTAGAGTCAGAATATCTAATTTCAGGTCTTGAATCTGCCCCTTCGGTAGATTGCCTTAGCCCAGTAACTTGACAATAATGAGAGTAATAGCCCACGTTGAGCACCAACTGTATGGCCCCGGCAGCTGCTGCCAATGACTGCTCCCATTTTACAGAACGCAGAGGCCCAGAGAAATCAAGCAATTTGCCTGAGGTCACACAGCAGGAAATGCGTGACCAGGTTTGGACGCAGGCAGCCAGCTCAGTGGGGCAGAGTTAGCCCTGGTGGCACGTGTCTCATTGGTCCCAGTGAGATATGTCCTTGTGATCTGGATATCCCACCCTATTCTGAGAAGGTCTGGTGGAGTGGGGCTGGCTTTCAGGGTCCTTTACTCAGGACAAAAGACCACCTATCCCAGGCTGCCATAGGATGACAAAGAGGAAAAGCAGGCCTTCAGGAAAACGGAAACCTAAGCCCAGCTAAGAGGCTAGAGGGGTGGCAGCTGCCTGGTTAACACCGCCATCCCACATCAGGGTCACGCGGGAGTGTGGATGCTCTCTGGCTGGGCTCTCCTCTCTCCAGTATCCACCCTTCCTACCAGCACATAAGCAGCAGCGTGTCGGGGCCATTTAACTTCCTCTCCTGGCCAAAAAAATAAAAATAAAAATTTTCTCCAAGGTCAAGTCACATCTCTTTTTCCTCGCCCGTGTGCAAGCCCCTGGCGAAATTACATGATTGTCCTTCCACAAAGACGGAGAGGCAATGTCTTCCTGGCTCCTCTGGACTCGGTTCTGGGGAGCACAGGGGCAGTTTAAGCTTTAGGACCAGGAACACCCTGTGCTGTTCTCCTGCGGGTTCAGAGCCGGGCCAAGGCCCACGGTGGGCTGGGCTCTTAGTGACTTGGCCCTGTTTCTCTTCCGATGGCATGAGACGCTGCAGGCCAGCCACCTGCACGAACAATTTCCGACAGTGCGCTGCTTATCACCGTATTTCCTGGTATATAAACCCTTCCACAGTGGTTCCCAACAGGGGCAATTTTGCATCCCCTTCCTGGGGGACATTTGGCAACGTCTGGAGGCATTTTTGATTGTCACAATTCAGTGGGGAGGGACGCTCCTTAGCATCTCCCGGGTGGAGGCCAGGGGTACTGCTAAATACAGGACAGCCCCCCCACAACAGAGAATTATCTGGCCCCAGATGTCAACTGTACCAACATTGAGAAATCCTGGTATATAATCTGGAGCTTTCATAAGGAAAAATTTTGAAAGAACACATTCACAAATACTTTATATAATACGGTTATTGACAACGACTTCAAAGTGGTTTTGCACGGAAAACATACTCTTTTTCGCACGTAAGAACAGTAAATTCTACACCGGCATCCAGTCGCAAATTGTGTATCTGTCTTAATGTAGTAATATCCTAACAAAATACAAGTACAAAAATCACGGGGCTGGATATTAATAAACTGAGCTCAATGCAAATAAGATACATAGCAATGTTCCGATAGTAAGAGATTTAACTGTAAAGCAACAAGGAATGACTCACGTTAGCTTTATCAGCTGTGCTGGATTTGGCTAAACTGGGTGTGAAAAGACAAACCTTTGCGGGGCGCTTCACACCTTGTGTTGCCACAAACCACCACTAGGGGGCGGTAGCACCACCAGCTCGTTCACTTTCTGGCCACTTGGCTGGCTGGCTTTCTCATGTCTGTAAAGCAAATGCCTTGGAAGCAGGATCGTTTCTGGATATATATATTTTGGAGGGAGGAGCAGAGATTCATATACATGTGCATATATAAAATACTAGTGTTTCAGTGTTTACCTCCAAATGTAAAATGAAAACCCATCTGATTTATGTACATAAAGGTTTGATCTCTTAAAACGATGGGTTGCAAACTTTTGTGATGATCAGAATAAAACCTGAAAGGCTTGTAAAATTCAGACTCTGGGCCATGCCCTTAGAGATTTAACAGGGATGGAACCTGCATTTGCATAAGTACTCCGTCTGTGCCCTAAATGGTTCAATGGCCTCACACACGCATGCACACACACACACACACACACACACACACACACACACACACCATAATTGGTGGACCTAAATGGAAGCTTCTGGAAACATTATATTAATGGCCCCAATTTTCCTGTTTGTCTCGCCCACTGTAATGAGAGCATCATGAGGTCACGGGCCTTCACTGGCACATTCTGTGTCTGCAGAGCCAAGCCCAATGTGTGGCACAGAGTAGGTGCTCCACAAAGACTGGGTGAACAGAAGACCAAACGGACTACCCTAAAAGCTAAACATTGTCCCCATTTTGCAGATCAGGTTACAGAGTGTAGGGAGTCTATGGAGCTAGCTCAAACCAGATTGGAACTGGGGCGTGTCTGGTGCTGAGGCCCAGGGGTTTTACATTGCATGGCCCTGCCTCCCAGGAGGCTTTGATTGGCGGCAGAAGCACAGAGCCATGGCCTTGGGTGGGAGCAAGAAATGCTGTGATCAGAACAGAAAAAGACAAAGCAAAGCTCCTGCGCCAGGAGCGATGAGTCTGAAGCCTCAGCCCCTGAGAGCCCCATGCGCTCGGTAATTAGTGCGCCCCGGACACCTGGCCGATTCGCCGTTCCCGCCAGCCAGCAGCCGTCTGTGGGATTGCACGCCTCCTTCACCCCTTCCACCTTCGATTCCTGAGTGGCGGCACCTCCAGAAGCTCGAGTAGGAATCACGGTCAGAAGGGGGTGAGATTACAGGGCATGATGGGCTTCTTTGCAGGCGGGAAGTATCTGATCATACATCCAGGTGTGGCTGAACCAAAACACATATTTTTAATCTGTTGCATTGAGATGTATTACAAGGCCAGCTTGAGAGAGGAGACCCAGTTCAGAGACAGAAGACCCCGGAAAGGTGACAAGGGAGAAACAGAATACAACGTGTGAATTCCCTTTCACAATGAAGACTTTCAGATCCATGCTTTTTTACATTTCTTATATCCTCCCCAAATGGACCCATACAAGACAGACAACATTGGAAGGAGGGTTGTGGTAGGTAGAGTCATAAGCCCCTAAAGATAGCCACATCCTAACCCCCAGAAGCTGTGAATGTTACCCCCCATGGCAAAGGCACTTTTGCAGCTGTGATTAAGTTAAGGATCTTGAGATGGGAGGTGTTTTTGGATTATCCGGGTGACCCGGTGTCATCACAGGTCCTCCTACCAGGGAGGCAGGAGGTCAGAGAGGAGATACTGAGTGTCCGCTTTGAGGATGGAGGGGCTATGCATCAAGGTATGCGGGTGGTTGGCAAAAACTATAGCAGTTGGCCAAGCGTATTTTCCTATATTATGGAGGAAATGTATTCTTCCCCTAGTCTCCAGAAGGAACCAGACCTGCTGAACTGGTGAACCTGATTTGAAATTTCTGGTTTGAGAAATGTGAGATGATAAATTCATGTTACTTCAAGCCACCACGCTTATAATGACTCCTTACAGCAGCGATTGGAAACTAAGGATTGGAAAAACAGGCAAATGCCCCCAGTGGTACCCGACCAATTTAGGTGGTACCTAAGGACACACCACATGAGAAGCCATCGTCTCCTCTGTTGCCTTTCTAGCCTTTTGATTACATCAAGCGGGTGTGTGTGTGTGTGTGTGTGTGTGTGTGTGTGTGTGTGTGTGTGTGTGTGTGTGTGTGTGTGTGTGTGTGTGTGTGTGTGTGTGTGTGTGTGTGTGGTCCTGATCATTCTTTTACCACCTATACATCTGTTATGAACTTCCTTTCTTAACTAGGAAAGAGCAGCCCCCAGGCTCAAAACTCCTGCCGACAACAGTTTGTAATATGCATTCAATAGCATTCTTGTTTTTAATCATATCTGGCTTTTAACTGGGTCGCTTATGACAACTGATGCTGATTATCGACTTATAGTTTTCTCTTGAATAAATGTATTTATATAAAAAAATAGTTGCTTTCAAGAAAAATGTTTTGTAAATAATAGCGCAGGCTGTCCACACCTATAAGCACAGAGCATGTAGGTGGGATATGGATGAATAAAATTTAGGAATACGAGCTTAACTGTGAGTTGATAGGGAGCTGGCTTCTAGTGGGACTTAGAAGGCATTTGTCACTCTGTTTGACAGCCCAGTATTCGAATTTCCTTCCTTTGTTGGGGACTTTCCTTCCTTCTGAGTCTTGGTGGGTTGCAGAACTTTCCGCCCACTGTAGAAACTGAAAACGTCTGATAATCACTCCCCAGACTCCCTTGCAGTGAGGGCACAGTCACATGACCCAGTCTCCACCAATCAGATGCACCATGCCAGGCTCCAACTCCAGAGGTAGGGGAGCCCGGAGGGTTTCTGGAGGCAGCTTTGATCAGGCTCGTGGTGCAAGCGGCACCATCTGGTGGTGGGGGCAATAGTTCCCTTACCAGCTGCTCCGTGGTGGATGTAGCTGCACACTTCCAAGCCTGTTTTCCTTTTGATAAACTTGACTTCCTTTTAATAAATTCCTTTTCTGTTAAAATTGGCCAGAGCCACTCTTGCTTGCAACCAAGAGCCCTAATACCAAATTCGGGTGCTACGAGCAACAGACAACTTAGGTTCAACTGGCCCCGTGGAGGTGACAGAGCAGAAGGCAGCGAGGACCTGTGATTCCAGGCTGGGATATGGTGTCCCTTGCATTGCTGGTTTCCACCAAGTTTTGGCAAACTTTTTCTGTAAAGGGCCAGAAAGTAAAAGGTTTAGACTTAGTGGACCAGATGGTCTCTTTGGCAAAGACCCAGTGGCTCTGCCTTTGAAAGCAGCTTTGAACAATGTGTAAATTAGTAGGTGTAGCTGGATGCCAGGAGAACTTCATTTACAAAATCAGCTGTGGGACTGGATTTGGTTATGGACCATAGTTTAACTCTGGTTTAAACTGTCACCTATTTTACACCAACCAGGTACCCATGGATGTTGTCGTATCAGAAAAAGTTGTAGCAAACCATCAGGTTGTTGCTATGATTGGCTGCTTCTTAGAACCTTAATAAGGTCCTATAAGAAAAAGTCAATTTTGGGCCAAAGATGGTCCATTTCATGGCAGAAATGGAAGAAAATACAGCTTTACTGAGATGCTTTCTGCTGGAAGCCTGCAGTGTAAAATGATGGAGGATCCAGTGATTGGGAGATTTGTAGGGATGGCAAGTCAAATTCTGAACACAGAGTCAGCAAACTTTCTCTGTAAAGGGCCAGGTAGTATATATCTGAGGTGTTACAAGCCACAGAAGGTCTTTGTAGCAGGGTCTTCTTAGCACCTTTCCCAACCCTTTAAAAATGGAGAAGCGTTCTTCGCTCTTGGGCTATAAGAATGCAGGCCTTTGACCATCAAGCCAGGAATTTGCTAAACCCCGCTCTAAAGGGAGGATCAGGGTGTGGAGGCAAAAAGCTGAGCAGAATAGATGTATGGGTTTACAGAAAAAGACATGCCAGATCCTCTAGCATTTCTCACCAGATGAAGGAACGGGTTTACGGACAGCTTGTATTATGAGAGCTTCAAATTATTGCTTCAGGAAACAGAGGCTGGAGCTAGAAGACAAGGATTCTTAGGCTGAAAGATTAGGCCCACCTCATAAAAGACCTTAAGGGGCACCCACTCAGCTATGCTGCTCCCGGATTCCTGTCAAAATTTGTGTTATGTTTGCTCTTAAAAAAAAAAAAAGATCTAGATAAGATCTCTGGCTGGCTCAGCCTTGCAAGGTCAAAGGAACACCATCCGTAACCGAGAACAGCCTGTGACTACCCAACAGCCCGGAGGCATTCCTAAGATACCAGGTCTCAGGAGTCTCCTCCCCACTGCCCATCTGAATTAATCCACAGCCTCAGGGACTGTAGGTTAACATCTCCCATCAATGGGAACCAGCTGTGGATTGATGAACCAGTCAACTGAGCCCCAGCAAGGGGCGTTCTTGGTATGAGTGACTGACAGTGAGGCTTTGGGCTCTGGGTGTTGATTCTCATCATCAATTTCCCAAAGGGGGGCATTTACTGTAGGCGCCCTGTTCCTTTTCCCCCATTACATCCTCAGTGCGTTTGGGAGTGTGACTTAGCTCTTAATCATAGGTTGCGGGGTCTTAAGTAGCCACATCCAGACCTACTAACAAGGGTAACACGTTCTCAAGAGATCCTGGAGTGGGAGCTGGAAGTGGCAATTGGTTTCAGTTTCCCAGACCTCTTGGGACGGGGTTCATTTCCCGGGTACCTAAGAATTTTAAAAATTCTTACCAAGTTGGCTACGAACGTAGCAGACACCGCTGGTCGCTTTCCTAACGATCAATCCCTTCTTCTCCCTCCTAAGAGTGAGGGTCGTAAGTGTATCCCTCACTGAAGGAATTCGATCCCCAGCTCAGAGGTCAATGTTAATCACGGGAATTCAATTACCTCTGCCAGTGATCGAGAGTAAGCTCAAAAACTGGAACCCTCAGGCCAGTGACATCGGGAGGAGTTTGCTAAAGGGTTCTGGGAAAGCGCTTCTCGTTCCTAGAAAAAGAGACACAGAAAAAGACAGTTCCCTTCTCGCTTGATTAGACCAAGGAATGGCGAAACGTTTTCTCTACCAGGCCAGGCTTTGCACACCATGCAAGTTCTGTGGCCACATTGTCCCTGTAGCATGAAGGCAGCCATACAGAGTATCTAAGGAAACGGGCATGGCTGGGTTCAATGAAAACGTTATCTATGGACACTGAATTTTGAATTTCGTATTTTCCCATGTCACCAAGTATTACTCTTTTCTTCAATTTCTTAAAAAACTGGGACTAAGTCTGGACTAAGGTAGGGACTACATTTACCATGATATACCTGACGCCTAGCACAATGCTTATGCCCTAGCCCACGAATATTTGTGGAACGTGGTGAACTGACCCCCTTATCATTTCAAATATTGACGCCGCCAACATCAGTGCACCTAGATGTATAAAGCCATATATCTGAAGGGACAGAGAGCAATACACTAACAGTACTGGACCTTAGTACCCCACTTTTGACATGCACAGGTCATCCAGAAAATCAACAAGAAACCATGAGACTTGAGTCATACTTCAGACCAAATGGACCTGACATTTACAAACTGTCCCTCCGACAGCCCCAAAAGGCGCATTCTTCTCTAGCACATACGGAATGTTCTCCAAGATAAATCATGTTAGGCCACAAATATTTGCTGAATGACTGACTGAATGAATGGACACGCTGATCCCCTAGTAAGGAAGAAATATAAAATTGAATGCTCTGGGGTGACCACCATCCACCTGCCACCTGGATCAAACAAAAACAAAAACAAAATAAACACAGAAAAACTGGATACAAAGAATGCAGACAGTAGTCCCTGGGGGTTTTAGTTTGCAACCCTGTGTGGAGGTAAGGAAACGTAGGTTTCTTAGCTTTTACTCCTTTCGGCAATCCTTAGGTAGAAATTAAAGATCTGTTTCTATCACCTGTCTTCCAATCAATTGTCTATCTACCTCTTCCTTTCTGGCTAAGTTGTTCTGTCTTTGGCAGAGTGTGCTGTAATGATAGTCTGATTTTCATCATCCCTCCACCCTGTAAAAACATGAAAATAAATCCTTTATTAAATACAAACTGAAGAACAGGACTGGCTGCAAAATTTGTGGGCACTATCGCAAACTGAAAATGTGGGTTTGTTTGTTCAATTACCACTGAGGTTTAAGATGGTGGTAGCAGGTCATTAAACCAGCATACAGCCCTCTGAAGCCCAGGATCTTGGCCAAGAGCAAGAGGTTCAGGAAGCCAGTCCCATGAAAGAGGCAGAGGGCCTTAGGGATGGTCCAGGCAGACACAAGCTGTCAGGCATCCACTGCTCCCTTCAAAACCGCACGATTCTCTCAGTGAGAAGACGAATGACCCGTCACTCAAAATGGCAGCGTTCTGCCCCTGATGTCGGCAGTAATTGGGAACATTAGAGTCTCTTGCTCCAGCCAACTTGGTTTTAGACTTTATTTCTCATGTACAGTTTCAGATTATACAAAACATAGAAAATAGACTATTTTATAGACACATTAAGTAGGAAAGTATCTAACTACCCTGAAATCGTATTTGTTTCCAAACAAAGCTTCAAATTTAACATCTCCTTGGCATTTCCTCCAAACCAGTGTCCAATATACAAAACTATCCAACTTGCTGTATTGTTAAGTAACCTCTCAGCTATTAGCAGGTTTAGTAATTCCCCACCCAGGCAGATCTAAAACGAGGCTACAGTTTCTACCTAAGCTACAGTGTTCAGTGTGTACATATAGGCTTGGGGCATGGTGGGGGGTCTAGTTAACACAGAGCATCCTAGGACTTCAGCCTGATGATTAGGGATGCATACAGGCACACAGCCTCCAGCAGAGGGTGAGAGAGTCGGGGGACATCTCCTGATTTTCTCATATTCACGTATGAATATATACATCCACTCAGAGCAAATCAATTCTCCGAACTCAATGTGAACAGAGACCCAAAGTAATTTTAATGCAAATGACAAAATGAGTTACTCTGTCTCCATCCACAGCCTCTCAATGAAAGAATTACAGTACTTAATAAAAAAAAAAAAAGTCCTAAACTGTGCCTACAGTTCCTTCAAACACTGTTGTTACCAGTAATAGATTTGGTCCTGATATTTGCTTCTTGTTCTTGCATCACCGATAATAAGCACCAAGTGAGGGCTGATCCAACCTATGGGTGAGGCTGGGTATTTTCTCCCTCTGCCATCATTTCCTTCTCGCTTCCCCAGTGGGAGGAAAGGCATCTCTCACATCTCACAAAACTATGACATCACGGAGATGGGCCCTGAACGCTGGACAGTAGTGGAAATTGGCCAGGGAAATCCATGGAGTTATTTCAGATGCTCACGCACTCATGAAGCTCTTAGGGAAGGGAAATTCAGGCATTGCTTGGGGATTAGTCTTTCCAGATTTCCAGTTTATGGGTTTTTGTTTGTTTCCCTTGTGGCTACCAGAAAATTAGAGAAAAGCCACCAGGGTAGAAAGTGTGGGGGCACCTGGACCCCCCTTCCTCACGAAGTCCAAGGAGAAGCAGCCTGCAAGCCCCAGGGGTGTGACCCACCCACCGACCTATAACATGCCTGTGACAGGCTTCCATGGAGGCAGGAGGGGACCATTTCTCATCTCTGGTCCTGTGTCAACCTGTACTATGCTGGTGGTCTCTCTGTGGGGAGGGGGTCCCGTCTTAGGGCAAATGTGTGGACTGGCTTTCAAAGCCTCACACAGTACCCAAGACATAGTTAAGAATCTCATACTCTGTTAAAACTGAGTGAAGGAGAGGAGAGACGTAGACACAGAGAAGACCCAATGCTGCACTGAAGAGCTAGCTGCTCATGGGGCCCGAAACCTACTCCCACCAGGTGCCTACCCAGGTCCTTTAGAACTGGGTGGAGAGCAAATCCTCGGTCCACTTAGCAAGTCAAGTGCAGAAGCATTTAAATAGTACCTGAGCAAGACAGGCCCGGGCACACCTCCCTGGCCGCATGCAAAACACAGGAAGAAAAACAGTGGGGCGCAAAGCACTTCTGCCATCAGCACCTCTGGGGTCCCCTGCAATGCCACACACCTCATAGTTCTCATACCTAAAGACAAACTCCCCAGGCCCTGTTTCTCAGGACAGCCTCAGAATCGAGGAGCGCTCCCTCCTCACCCAGATGCCGGCAATCTGCAAGCATCTCACAGCTTCATCTGCTGTCAGGACCCTGGGACCCTCCATGGAAGTAAGTGTTCTCTGGATGTAACAGAGACAACACTACCCACTGAATGCTTTCTGCCGTGGAGTGTAGTTCAGCTGATCTAAAGGCTTCCAGAAGCATAACAGTAGGCAGGGGAAGAGCAGGTTCCCTCCTGCCCCATGGCCTCTCTTTGGAATCCCTGGTTGTACACTTTGCAGCCTCCATGACAACCTGTAATCAGTTTTCCTCATTGGTTTTTTATCTGTCTCCTCCATCAGACTATGGGCCCCACGAGGAGAATGTCTCAACATATGTCCTATGCCTGGCAGGCAACAAGCACTCCATAATCGATGTTGATGAATGAACAAACGAATGAATGGTGGAGGGGTCCTCTGAGGCACTAGAACTGGGCAGAGCGGAGGCTGGCCAGCTTAGAAGGCAGGGTGGAAAGAGAAGGGAGAGGCCTTCTGACTTGGAGGAGGGAGGCTGCACACCCAGGGTGTCTGGCTGTCAGGAGGCCTGGCCAGGGACTGGAGCTTAGGTGGTCCAGATGTAGGCAGCTGTCGAAGAGACAGGGGGGACGCCAAGTCTGAAGGGGGCCAGGGTTTCGGCCTGCACCTCCCCACTCAACCTGATGAGGCCATGAGCATTTACATCTGGCCCCGGATGGTGGTATACCTCAACATCCTTGAGAGGCCTGTTAGAAATGCAGGTTCCCAGTCCCCATCCCTGAAGAACAGCTCTGTAGGTCGAGGGCAAGACCCTGATAGTCTGCATTCTATTTGGTGTGCTAGGGATCGCGAGCTGGGGTTCTGTGCCTTAGGGTGAGCTTAAATCTGACCTCCAGGTTAAAAACCCCCTTCCCAAAAGCAAGCAGGTGACAGTCTGAAAACCTGGTGGCGCTTTCTGGACTGTTACACCCCATTACGGGGGCGGGGGGGTCCTAATCTGGAGAGAGACATGACACCAGGGACTATGCCTGTTCCTCACATGGAACTTGGCTAAACATCTGGGGAGGTTTCATCCCTCACCTGAGCCCCGCACCCCCACCCACCCAGAGAGACTGGGGAAGGGAAGCTGGGGTGAGGGGGCTTGGTGTGGCCCAAAGCCAGGGGAAGACAGCCCCAGAGACCCGCCATTCTCGGTCTCTTGACCCATCGCATCCCATCCCCACAGTTGAGAAAACAGCCCGCTGAACATTTTTGGATTTGAGCATCGCCAGACTGTTGGCTTTGTCTTGTTGAGACTTTGGGACAGGCGGCAGTTCTGAATTCCAGCCTCATAGTCTATACTCTGATCTCAAGAATGCAAAAACTCTTCTCTTTGGCCTTTAAAGGAAACAACGTTTGCTAGAAAAACCACAAAAAAAAAAAAAAAGATTATCTACAAAACGGTTATCTGCATGCGGATTCTGTATCGCAGCGAACGCGACCTGGCCCTTGTGCGCTATTTGCGCTTCCTTAGTATCAGATACATGAGGCCGCTGGTGAACGTGAAGGCAAAGGCCACCCAGGCCAGGATGAAAGAGTAGCCGAATCTGCCGTCCGAGGTCTGCGAGTACCATCCTCGGTTTTTTTCATGGAGGTCTTGGCGCCGGTCCGTATAAATGGAAGCTGCAATCATGACACACAGACCTATGGAAAGGAAGCCAGGGGACAGATGAGTCACAGGCCACACCGTGCGTCGGGCACCTGAGGGGACGGCGGCCAGAGCACAGAAGACAAACTTGAGCCTGTATGACGGTTGGTATTTCTTTTAGTCTTTTGGAAAGATGGCAACACGTCGTGTGACAGACTATTAACCTGTAGCCATTTTGCTTCCCACTCCTGCTAGCTGAACCCAACTCCGCCCAGGCAGCCAGATCCCCAGCCCAGAGGACAAGTCGTAATTGGGCTAAGCCGGGGTCAGCCAGACAGTAAACCCTTTAGGCTTTGCCGTCTCTGTTGCATCTCCCCAGTTCGGCCGCTGTAGTGTGAGAGCAGCTGGACACATACATAAATACATGGGAGGGGCCGTGTTCCAATAAAATTTTATTTACAAAAACAGACAGTGGGCCAGATTTGGCCTGTGGGCTATAGTCTGCCAAACCTCCCTGACAGTCCTGTCCCTGTTTACTTGTTACAGTTCATGGATTCATACGTGTCCCAGTACTGGCCAGAGAAAATCCTTCACTGAGAAGTATTACTCCCTGAACAGAGACAGATGAGGGAGAAGGAACCATTTTTTTTTTGTGGCTGGGCTCTCCCTTGCTTACTGCCAGGTCAGGACAGATGTCTGGAGCTGCAGCAGCCTTCCTGAGGCCATGAGGAGGCCGTCACTGACACTGAGATGGAAAGAGTGGGGATTCTTACACTGCTGAGCTCCCTGACCAACTCTGGCACCTTCCACCTTCAAGCTATTTGCTGTATAAAAACAGTAAAGATGTCTACGGCTGAGGTCACTATTAACCGACTTTGTGGCTAAAAGCACCTTAACTGAATCACCAACATTCACGGACCTTAGTGTTAGGCTGAGGCTTAGTGCCCTGACTTTCCTTGGGGGACCTACGCCCCTCCCCTCTGCCAAGACAGCGTACTCTAGACACTAGGTCCTACCCTACAGACCCCGGCTCAGCCTTCACGGCTCAGGGTGCCTTCCCCGACCCCCTGGCTAAATGCCGACTCTGGGGCATAAGACATCCCTCCCACCGCAGCAGCCGACTTCTCCTTTCCACATCCTCACCGGCCATGCTGGGGGCCCCTGGCTTCTACTTGCGGGAGGCTGGGGAGGGAGTGCTTATTCCAGGAACCCCGCCGTTACTTACATGACATGAGCTGGATGATGGAGGTCAAAACAAACCTCTCCCCTTGCTTGAGGCGGAAAAGCTGGACCACGAAGATCAGGAAGGCGATACAGCAGAGAGTGGTGGACAGGATCATGGTGGCCTGGACCGCCTGCATCGTGGAGTAATCTGTGGGGAGGGCAGAACACCTGCATGAGGGCCACAGACCATCCAGGTCCTCCGGGGCACTCGATGACAGTGCCAGCTCCAGTGGGGGTGACAAGAGGCGAGAATGTGTTGGGTTTTCATTTGCACAGTATGAGCACGAGGGCAGCCAAAGGGTCTTCTGACACCCCCACCCCCAGCGCCCATTTGTGCATTTGCCCCAGGGATCCCCAGCATCCTTACCTGGAACTGGGAGTAAGAGCCACCTGCCCTGCCGTATTCCTGGACTGGGTACTGCCCCCAAATGCTTGGCTCGCGGTTGGGGGATTTTTAAAAGCACAAACCCTCAGATTCCAATCTGGCAGATTCTGGTTCAAGAGGTTGGGGTGGGATGGGTCAGGATTGGGGGTCTACCATAGAAAGAGCTCCAGAGGGATTCTCAGGGCAGAGTGGCCTTCCGAAAGTGGACTGGGGACGACATGATACCCCCTCAAGCATAAGACAATGATCCTCGTCATGGCTGCTTAGGGCAAGGGAAGGGAGCCCTTTTTCAGATTAACCTGAGAGAGCAGGGCCTGAGGCTGGGGCTCAGCCCAGGAGAATCCCAGCAGAGAAGAGAGCAGGAGGTGGGTGGAGGGTGTGGCGTGCGGGCAGGACTGAAGCTGTAAGCTGAGCCCCACAGCGTGGGCCTCCGTTTCCTCACCCGTGGAATGGGGACAGTAATAGCTCCAGCCTCGACAGGCACGAAAGGGGCATGGGATAATCCACGTAAGGACCACAGGGGGCGCCCTGCGAGGGCTGGACGCTATTCCCCAGGACACAGCTCAGACGGATCAGGGAACAGCACCCAAAGTTTCAGAGAACAACTGAAGAGCAAAACTCCCTGACTTTCTTGGGCAATTTTGCCTGAAACTGACAGGTGGGAAGCCTCATTTTTAAGTCCTAATGGAAAGTCTAGAGCTAGGGATCTTGGTTCATCCTGGCGGCACACTGACGACCCACCCCCCTCCCCGCACCGCTCCAGGAGAGCATCTAACACCTGCCCTGTTCCTATGGCGAGGGAAGAGACAAAGCAGGAGACCCTGGTGGCGGTCAGAAGTGGCTGCCTCCGGGGCAGGGGGTGGTGGGCAATGAGTAGGAAGGGTCCTGAAGGACCTTTTGGAAGTGTCAGGATGCTCTCTACCTGGCTTTGGATGGTGGTTACAAGGGGGGGGGGGGGGTGTATATAATTGTCAAAACTCTCTGAAATGAGCCTTTAAGAAGTGTGCCTTTTCTTCTTTGTAAATTATAGTTCCATGAAAAACACAACTCCAGGTGAAATAAAAAAGCATCTCTGGCATTGGGACCAGGCCTGGGTGGGGAGTGGGGGGGAATTCCTCCGGCTTAGAGCTGTGCTTCCCCAGTTGGCCCAATCCAAGGAGTCACACGGGATCTTGTTAAACATACAGACCCCTGGGCCTCTCTCCCTGAAATCCTGTTGGTCGCTCTGGGGTGGGCACCGGGAAACCTGCATTCTCAGCAGGTACCCCAGTGATGAGCCAGCAGGGAATACATGCCTGCTGCGGACTGCATGTCTGTATTGGCCCCAAATGCACATGGAAATTTGTGAGTATAAGTAGGTCCCAGGTAATATTTGGGACATACGGATACTAAAATGCATTGTTTATCTAGATACCAGGTTGAATTGGGCATCCTGCATTTTATCAGGCACCGGGAGCCCACGGTGGCCCTTCCATCAGCTCTACAACACAGAGCACGACCGGCCAGTCACTCCACGGGGAAGGTGAGCGGGTAGCCTGTTTTTAAGTGGGATCTTCTGGGCTCAGGAAGCCCTTCGTGCAGTTCAGCTCATGCACAGAGGCAGGCAGGGCAGGTGCGTTGCTAGGGCCTCCATTTCACAGCTGAGACTGAGATTCCACGGACTCAAATGACCTGGCCCAGGTAAGGTCCCATTGCTGAGAGGTCAGCTCTGGGATTCCTGCAGCAGGAGGCTCCTGGTGGGGGTGGGGGGGGGTGGGGGGCGGGGAATGCAGATGTCAATCTCAGTCTCTGAGCCTATTTAGAGGGGAGGTTTGGATAAAAGATGAGCAGGGAGAAGATTCCAGATGAGAGCAGAAGCTGAGGAAGGGGGAGGAGCAGAGGCTCTGTCTGGCTAAGAAACAGAGAAGACGACCCCACTTTGCAGGGGTCGGTGGCCCTCCAGCCTCTGGCTTCTCCACCCGCTCCTGCCTGCAGCTCATGCCCGGGCTCAGCCACACTTTCCTTCTGTCAGCTTCATACCCACCTTGAAAGGTGGCATCAATTTCCGTACAATTCGTGTTGTTGACGCACACCCTCCAGACATCCGCAAAAAACTCTTCTCCGACCCACCAGGCCTGTAACAGAATGGAAGTGTGGGGAAGGCTGTCGGTTAATTATGCAAACGCCGACTCCTAATGAGGTGTGAGGCACAGAGGACCCGCACTTCTCAGGCTTCGCGGGAGTTGCCCCAGAATCGGGTGAAAAGGCCGATTCTGATTCGAAAGGCCTTGGTGGGGGGGCCTGTGATCCTGCATTTCAATATGGGCCCCCAGGTGGTGCCCAAGCCGCCGGGCTGCTGAAAGGTGGGAGAGGGCCCAGGCTCTCCGGGCGGAGGAGAGAGGAGGCTCTCAGCCTGGGTCCTGTGAGCAGACAGTGGTAATCCCACCCAAACTCTAGCAGCCATGTCAGAGGGGCGTTAGAAAAGGATAAATGGGGGGGAGCCTGTTACGGATGAAAGGACCCAATGACAGATCTCCCTGCCTTCAGCCCAGAGGCTGCCCCTTCTCTCCGTCCCCAGATGGCCTGCCTGCTGCTGTCCAGCCACCCAGGCTGGAATCCCGACCCCCAACCGTGCTGCCGGCAAACATTCTCTGAGCCCCCGTTCTATGCCCACCAACAGTGCTGAGCACAATTCCTAACCCACAGCGAATACCAGGCGACCCGCCAGTTGGTAGAAAAGGCCCTTCTGCGTCTTCTTGGTAAGGGCCACAGTATTATAAATGCCCAGAGGCGCCCCATAGGATTAACGGGTGCTGTGGCCGATGGCTTCTCTGCCCCTAATGTCTGTCTATCCCTTTCATTATGTCTGGGACCTTTTCAGAATCCCAAAGGACTGGATGCAAAAAATAGAAAAACTAGATTCTGAAAGAATACTCCATACCATCCACTCCACAGAGTGTGGACCCTCTGGACAGCAGCAGGTCCAAGGACTTAAAGACCCACAGCACAGATGCGGTTCCTGCCCCGGCAACCTACGGTAGCTCTGTGAGAAACATCCACGGACCCAAGCTGGTCACACATCACCCCCCTACCAGATCTAGGCCCAGGGGCCTCCGGACTGGCTCCGTTTCTGGCTCTGCCACTTACTATGGTGTGAACTCCAGCCGATTCCTTAACTGCCCAGAGGCCAGTTCCACCATCATAAAACGGTGCCCATAGACTCACTGTAAGGATCAAATGGGCTAATGCATATGACAGGGCCTAGCACAGGGCCTGGCCAGAGCTGGCACTTTCTAAGTGACCCGTGCTGTGATGGTCCCTGTCAGTGTTATGGTAACTGATCCGCAGGGGTCCCTGGGGCAGGCAGAGCTGGGGACTGCTTGTAAGGTGCCCTTTCTGGCTTTCAGAGCAGTGTTTCTGACCCTAAATGTCTCTACGTCTGAAATTATCAGGATGGATCCAGGCCTTTGGATCAGCGCGTGGGCAGCAGAGCGCCTTGGGTAGAAAGCTTCGTATCCTGCTAGGAGGGGTACTGACCTATGCCAACAGGTCACTGACCCGGTGCATCCTGCCGCAGGGCTGCGAGCTGGGTACTAAAGGGAAGAGTTAGAGTCTTTCATGGGAGCACAGGAGAGCCGGGAAGGTCGTAAGCATGAGGAGGGCGTGGGGACAGCATGGCCCTGGGCCTGCAACTAGGGGACCTGGGGGAATCTAGGGCAAGGGTGGTGGTTTTGGGCCCCATGGGACATCTGGCCATCCAACCGAAAATAACAACAGTGCTGAGGGGAGACCTGCCCTCAGAGGGATGAAGTCAGCTGCACCCACAAGGGCCTCCTATACCCCAAGCAGCACACCGGCCTCTGTGGGAATCGGGAGGAGAGGACCCGTGCTGCCCCCCCCACAGCTCAGCGTGGGATGCGCTAACCCCCACACGTAGGCCGGGTCCCCTGGCCAGTGCTAGGGACATGGGAGTGGCCGGTGGGGAGGACAACCCCAAGTCACAGTCACCCCGAGGAGGTCCCAGTCCTGCCCTCTTGGATGCTGGGACCCACAGTTCTGGGGCCGCCCGAGGAAAGGGGACTCACATTGTCGATGGTGGCAATGAAAAGCAGGGTGGCGGAGGTGATGTGGAAAACGATAATGAACACCAGAAGCACCAACATTTTCCCAGCGCACGGCGGGCAGGCAGTCGCGTTTAAAGCCCCGGAGAGAGCTGAGCTAAAGAGGGAGGGAGAGAGCGATTCCAATTTGTCAATGACAAAGCAAAATGAAAATGAAAACCAGCAACTCTTCATGGGGTCTTAGGAAACAGAAAATGTCTCTTCCCACCTTCCCCTGACTGGAGACTCTACTGCACCAAGTCGGGCATGTGAGAAGCTGCCCCTTGTCACACCCAGACCCCAGCTATTCCTTGTGGAGGAGGAGAGGTGAGGACCAGCTGAAGTTCCTCATTCAGGGAGGTGACACCCCGCTCGGACGCAGCAGGCCGAGGGTACTGGGGCAGGGATGGGGCAGCTGTGTGGACGCTAAATGCTGTTCCTAGTCCCCCACCCACCAGGCGATGCTGTGGGAGCTCACGGCACGAGAGGAGGAGCGCTTGCTGGGTATTCATTATCACAGTAATGCTGCGAAACAGAGCAGAAGCGAGTGCCAGGGGAAAGGAGTTCCTAACGATCTGCCCACTTACAAAATGAATCCCCACTCAAACACCCATCCTCTTAGTATCTACTCTTTTGAACAACATCTGACCACAAGATGCGGCTTCGGTTTCATTTTTCTCTCTGGCCACGGGAAAATGGCATCTCCCAGCCTCCCTTGCAGCTAGATAGGTGCCTTTGGCTAACTCTGGCCAGTGGGCTGTGAGCGACACCGGCTCACGCTATTTCTGGGCTGAAGAGCAGGAGTGAGGGCTCCAGGCTCCCTCCCTGGTGAAGCCTCACACTTTGGACACACACTGTCCAAAGTGAGAAATAAAACTTTGGAGGTTAAACCACTGAGACTTCAGCGGAAATTTTTTTTACTACAGCTGCAAAGTCTGAATAATATACAATAGGAAGCAACAGGAAGCAATTGCAAAGTGGAATTACAGATATTCAAAAGAAGCAAGGTTGCAACAAGTTGATGAAAGGGACCCTGGAGTACTGCTCAAAAGGCACCAGTGGCATAATAAATGAGGACTTGTGCCCTCTGACCATGCTCGTGCTCACTCATGGGACTGACTGAGGCCTGGGGGATCACCCGGGGGCCACTCCTGGAGACCCGGGACTTGCTAACAGTGAGCCAGGAGCTGTGTGGCTGCAGAGCTCTGCCCGGGCAACCCCACTGCGATTCTGCACCTCATCACTAGGAAGGACCTGATGAACCAGCTCAGAGATTGTTCCAATTCTTTTTAAAAGGACAAATCCCCCTTTGTTCAGGCCTGCGTCATTCTTAGCTGCCATTATACGCTGCCTCCAAATAGATCCACTGCTTCTAAATAGATGTGCTTGTAAAAAAAAAAAAAAAGGTTCTTGTACCACACTGAATGCCATGTTCCCTTTAATATCAGCTGGAATGCCGAAATGCCAACCTCGTCAGGCAGGGCCACAAACTGAGGGGTGATAATGGCTTTATATACTGTCCAGCTCAGATAACACAATTAGAACTTTTTAAAAGGGGAAAAAAAGGCTTTTAAGTACCAAAAAAATAAAAATAAAAAAAAGCAAAACTTGGGTCAGGCCATAGAGTGTAGCTAGAAATTTAACAATGTTGTCTAGAATTTATTAGATTTGCTTTTAAGGTTTTCTTTTTGTAAGCTGTAGTAGTGATATAAAGTGTCCTTTTAAAACAAATGCACTGAAGTCCTACAAGTAAGCCTTTAAGGAAAATATTGGATACATAAAAAGACAGGTGCTCTTCAGTGTTAGCAACAATCCTGAGGGTCGTTCCCAAGGGCCTGATGTCTGAGAGGCACTGTTTTAACACCAGGGAGTGATTTCAGTTGGAATCCCACACATTAGGAATGAGCTCCTGCAGGCAAAAGGTTAAGTTTTCACAAGAGGCCAAGTAAGGTCTTGAGTCCAGTGGAAGAGAAAGGTCTAGGGGCACACAAGGTTGCTACAGATTGGTTTGAACTGTTAGGCGTCCAGGAAAATTAGGGAATGGAGACGTAGATTCCTCTGCTCAGTACTCGCCCATGGTGACGTCTGGAATTCACATCTCCAGGAAAAAATAAAAAGGGTAAGTCAGTGATCGGACCTGTGGACCGAGGACATTGCCCATGACCTCACCTAGGTGCTGGAGGAAATTACTCATAATCAGAGGTGGTCCCATGAACCTTTAAGAGGGATTACAAATGACCCCTTCCTCCCTCAGAGACAGTTCTTTCCCAGAGCAGATGAATGCCCCTCGCAACGGCTGCCTGGGCGCTCTGCCACAGTCTACTCCCCTGGCCCCTTCGATGCCCACTTGGGTCGTTTCTAGACTTTCTGCTGCTCCAAATGACACTGCCAGTGACCATCCTTGCACTTCCTTCTTGAACACTTAGTATACCTGAAGGACAGTCTTAGAAGTAGAGGTGCCCGGGTCAAAGGATTTGTACGTTTACTTTTCATTTCTAATTACATTAAACCGGATTTACTGCGAAGGGTATGGACACCATCAGTGCAGTGCCAGCCTTGATCTGCGGAGGGTCTCGGAGGGTGTAACTGCTTCACGTGGCCCGGGTGGGTGGAGAAGCCCTCATGTCATGCCTTCCTTATCAGCATCCCTCAGTTCCCTGCAGAGTATTAAATCTGGCCTTTTCTACAGCCCTGCCTCTGCTGTCTCCTTAGCCCTTCCCAGCGGTGCCCTTTCCTTCCCTCGCACACCCAGGTTTTGCTCCAGTGAACGGACTCTTCAGACCCTCTCTGGAGATCAAGAGAAAAACAGACATCTCTCTGGGCCGGGTGTTAAATGAAGACTGACCTTCAAACAGGGTTGAATTTATCCTTGCCATTCAGAGAAATTTATTTTCCCTTAAAAATGTCATACTGACTGCTGATGGCTCTTGCTTCCCCTGGTTCTGGGGGGCTCAGTGCTCAGCAGACCGGCGGGGTCTCAGGCCCCCGAAGCACGCTCTCTCCCTTCCTCCTGCAGCTGGCTCTCTCGCACACTGTGTAGGTCTCAGCTCAAACACCCCTTTCTCAGAGAAGCCCTGCTGTAGGGTAGCCGTGCGCCCCTAGCTCTGTCCAGACATCACTCACTCTTCCACCCCAGGTTCATTTTCTCTGCATGACTTACACTGTCTCAGAATATCTTTCTTGTTCATGCATTTATCATCTATCTTCCCTGCTGTGCCCGGGGCACAGAAAGCTATTTGTTGTCATTTATAGTTCCAGAAACATAGAACTGTGAAAACCCTTTGAAAAACTCAAAGCTCTGACTATCCACAGGTGGGAACCAAGGCCAGGGAGGGTCACGGCGCAGTGAAGCAGGAGCAAGGCCAGGACTGGGGGCCTCCTGGCCCCTACTCCCTGCTGCCACTCGGGCCTCAGTGGGAGACACCGCCGAGGGCACACGACAATCTTTCAACATTCAATGAGCATTTCCCAAAGCCTCTGTCACTCTGAAGCCCGACTCTCCAAGCAGTACAAACCACGCTGTTTCTCTTTTGGCCACTTCTTCGGGGGCTGAGCAGGGCATTCTGAAAGGCTACCTGGGCTTGGGCGTTTACCTCTCTGAAGGTGAGAGACTGCACTGGGTGAGCTTCTCAAGTTCCTGTCTAGAAATCACAGTCTTATGACTTTGCAGAACTGCTCTCTTATTTATTTTTGAAGTCAGCTGACATACGACATCCTATGAGTGTCAGGTGTACAGCACAGTGACTCGATATGTTTATACATTACGAAATGAGAACTTCTCTTTTACAAATGTTTTGATCTACATAATACATGTGATGATTAAGAGAACCAGAAGACATACAGTGAAAAGCCACAGCCCTGGCCCTTCTCCGTCCTGATCTCAGAAGCAATCACTTTTAACCATTCAGCTGTTCTTTCCTTCCACAGATCCCTACTTGCAAACAATATTCACACACTTGTTTCCGATTCATCTATCGTAGGCGTTACTGACTTCCTGCCGGGGGGAGGGCTTCTTTCACCACCACTGGCCCCCATCCCTCTACTCCTGTCATTCCAATACGGTCTCGTCAACATTCCCATCAAAAGTCGGCTCTGACATTATGACCATGTAAAGGTCAAATATCATGATCTTTGCAAAGCCAAAAGATCATGCTATGATTGCATGTTTTCCTTAAAACTCTTTTCCCTGGCATTCCTAGCTGCCTTCCCCCACCCCTATCAGTGGCTCCACCCATTTTCCACATTTCTTCAGTTCTCTCTGAATTTTTTTATCATTCTAAGTCTTCTACTGCAGAACCACAGATGCAAAGCAAACGCACGGGGTTCGGTGGCAAGGCTGCGGGTAGACACATCCTTCACAGATTCTCTCTCCAGCCTGTCCTTCCCTCTCAACTTGGTCCTCTCCTCCACCCTCTGCCATGCACAGCATCGGCAGTTGCCACCAATATGCAGGACGAGTAAGATTAGCATTCTTCAGGGAAGACTAGCAAACTCACTCCCGTGACCTGGCACAGGGTGCCGCCATAATCCCAAGACCCCTAGGAGATAAAGCAGATCCCCGGGGTGGGGGAGGTGCCCAGAAGGGGCCACCTCACAGGAAACGGGGTTCCTCATGATTAAAGGTCGAGCTGCAGTTTACACGGTGCATCTTGCATTTTATCTTCATGTCAAACCTGTGAAACCGGCAGGGAAGGTATCATTATCCCCATTTTACAGATGAAAGACTGAGGTTCACAAAGGTTTCAGCTGATTTGCCCAAGGTAGTAGAGCTGGGACTCCAAACCCTGGTGTTCCAACTCCAAGTCTAGGACATTTTTCTACCACTCTTTCCTGCTCACATGCTTATTAGCACCTAATGAAAAGCACACAGCATTGAATCATTTTGTATCCTTGACCTCTGGCTGGATTTCCCTCCAGCTTTGCACCAGGCAGGAGGGATTTGGGAAGGCAGCGTCTCAGCCCTGGCCCGCCAGCTACACTTGAGACATGACAGAGCTGATTAAGAACTACGCTTTAGTCTCCATTTGTACTAAAAATAAGAGTTTCCTGCATTTTTAATCCTAGTAGCTCCCTGGCCCAACCGAAGCATGGGTTGTCTTTATCGATCACCTTTGAGGCTGGTTTGGATTTCGGATGGAGCTTTTCGTTCGTCACTAAAAGGATTCACTTGGACACAGCAGAATGGACTCCGTTTTGTTTTCTAAATTCATCACGACACACACTCTTTCCACCCAGAAACTCAAGTGGATCTCGCAGAGCACACTATGTGAATGCCCCACCCTTGGTTTAGGTGTGTGTACGAACCATGGTAAAGGGCCTGCAGATTGAAGACCTAAATACTCTCCACTCTATAAAATACCCATAAAAATAATCATGTTAAAACAAGGTAGAACGTAGCATATGGGAATTTAAGACTTAAAAGAATATTTAAGGAAAAGGAATTTGTAACCAGGAGAGGAGAAGCAGCAGATGGGTTTGGGTGAGCAGAGCAAGCGCCCCTCCCGGCACCGGAACCACAGCAGGTGGGGGTGGGAAGCCCTGGCAGCCGTGGGCGGGGCTATGCAAATTCCCCACCCAGGGGGGACTATTTGTGGCTCCATGAATTTCAAGTTCTAAAGGCTGAAGGTTGACAGGATGAGGAATGGTCACTCCCAGAAACGTCCATCCAGACTTCAGATAGCCAACAAGATATGCCAAGAACTGGAACTGGCATCTCATGGCCTCCTGAGTAGAGGTGCCGTCCTGCTCTGCCTTCACCCAGGGTTTGGGAGGTGTGTGCGTGTGTGCTGCACGTCTGGCTCTGCTGGTGACTCACTGGCCGTCTCTCCCCTACAAGCAAGGTGACTGCCACTGATGGTGGGATGTCACCACCAGGGACTTACAGATGAAGGGAAGGCCAGTGCAGGCCCCTCCTCTCCCTCCCTTCAGGACAATACAGGCACCCCCCTGCAGGGAGCCCGCCCCTGCCTGCGGTTGGGAAAGGGAAGCTGCCCTGGGACACGTTCCATTACGTGCAAGGGGACAAGCCAGCCAGCGGCTTCCCGCGGGGAGAAAGAACACTATTAGGATGACCACTCAGGCCACCGGATTCTATTCCCGCCCTCGGGAATTCCTACAATTTAAACCACGGCCCATTCGCAGCCTGAGCTGGAGCTCTTTCCCGGAATTGTAGGCAGAAGGACAATCCTGAGGTGTGGGACCTTTCAAAATAGACCTGAGATGTCTAGCATCCGGAGGTCCAGGATGGTTCCCCCAACCCAGCAGGGCTCCACCCATGACTCCCACTCAAACGGCCAGGGAGGCCCTGAGCCCTGGGCCCCAGGGGAGGGTCACACTGCCAGGGGGACTCCAGTTCCCACCCAAATTGGCTGGAACCCAGGCCCCTCCACCACCCATGGCACTCAGTGGGGACAGTGGCTTTGGCCCTGTTTTCAGGAAGGCAGAGGAGGTCAGCCTTCTGCCCTGGCACCTGGACACCAGCCAGCCAGAATATCCAGGCGTCCAAGAT